>JBBPQE010000415.1:0-21395 GCA_038092335.1 Boletus vinaceobasis
GACCATATTAAGGCATGCTATGGTCCAATATATGGTACCAAAACTCAAAGTCAAAAAACTGTCCACATGAGTCATTATTTTTAAATTACTGCCATTCCCCCAGATCTTATCCAAATCTCTTAAGTCCTGGATCAGTAGAAAGCCAGGAGTAGGTACCCTATCTGATACACTGATAGTATAGGGCTAGGTTTAGGAGTCATTAGAGAGTATCATGTTCAGTGAAAAACTGTCATATCCCAGAATTCCGAACTAACTCCGACTCTGTCACATATGAACTCCAGTGCAATCTCTCCCTAATCACATCTCCATACCTCTGGACTTCCATATATACTTTATTTAGTATTCCTTGTTCTCTCTGTTTCTCCTTTAGTATTAGTTTCGCATCGTAGATACCTCCAATCCTGTGTTCGCTTAGGAGCACAGCTCCGGTTACCTTTCTCTCCAAACTCCACTTTGTTACCAATTTCTTACTGATCACCCTTACTAATACTCCTTCGAACTCCATATATAAACTCCAGAACAACTCCTGTACCTTTAGCTTGTAATCCACTTAGATATGATCCTCCTAAATCTATCTTCGTCTTTTCTCCGAATCTCCCAATTCTCCACTCCAAAATATTGGGCTGAATCTGAGCTCAGCACAGCACATAAGCTGAAGCTGCAGCCCTTCCGACAAACCCCTAAAAACTCCAGAGTTCTGAAGTTCGCCCAGGAGATCAACCCAGTCTTAACAAAAACATGCAAACATGCAGACAGTTTTTGAGCTACTGTACAACCACCAAGTTATATATATATTTGAATAAACATTCTAATAGAGCAGCCCAATGGACCTTGTGAACTCTGCATGGGATACAGTTGAGAATATCTGACAAAATTGAATGACATGTATTCAGTTGATTTAAGTTGCTATCTATAATATTGCCAACAGATGGTCAGATTAACCAATCCTGAAATATCACACATATTAGATGAGGGGAATATGGTGAGGGAGGGGATTAAGAAACTAAATGGAGCAAACATACACCGTAATGTGACAATGCATAAAGTTTGGAATGCTGCAAACTTCCAAGATAATCTTTGGCAAAGAGCAGCAGGCCTATACATTTTGGATTTTAGTTGCAGTGAAGATAATAGTAGAATGACAACAACCTACTTTGCATTATTCCCATTCTCAGACAACACCCTTATCTTGCCTTTTTTGTTTATACAGTAGGTGTACTATGATGCATTATTACAAAAATGTTACTCTACATAATAAATAATGGGGTTTGGAAGTCATTGGCCAGTGAGTGACTTCAATGATGGTGGAAGATGGGAAAGTTTCATATTAGGGCTTTTATGGTCATCCCAAGACTCTAGACTTTTACTTATATACTGTAGCTTATACATATATATTGGATGTTTTGTTCTCTGCTTCCTCCATTGCAACTTTTGTGCTCTTCTTCCCTTTTCCTTTCTTTTTAGGTTTATTATTTTGTTGTGGCCCCTTGCCTTCTTTTCCGCCACCCTTATCCCAGTATTCATCTTTGGTGTGACCTTCTCTTTTGCAGTTTGTGCAAAACTTGGCACCAATTGTGCAAGTGGTTTGTTCTAAGATAGCAAGGGCTATTTTGAACATGGTGGTTGAGTTGGCTGGCTTTTGACAATGTTTCTCTTTGAGGATCTCTGATATAATGCTTGATAATATTGTAGTTTATTTATTAATCTGTACACCCTTGATGAAATAGTCCCACAAGTCATGATTCTTTGGGTCTGATGGTAGTGTCAATAGCAGTATGGTGGCAGCAGACCATTTAGGCAGTAGAAGGTCAGCATTGGCAAGGTACCAGATAGTTTCCTGGTACTCGTTGATGTGCACTGATACATCCATGCTGCTGTTCATGTGCTTTGTTAGATATTAAAACCAGTAGATGATTGATCCAGATCTGACCTAACTATATTCTACTGTAATGTGAGTATGTCCCATGCTGCATTTGTAGTGAGCAGGTGAGCAATTTTGACCATGAGTTCTGCCTTAATAAGAAGTGCTGATGCGGCTGCATCCATCTTTGATCAGACAGCATGAGCTGTCATATCCATTGGTGCAGTGAGGCTTCCATTTATGATTTCAAGTAGGCTGCAGTACCTGTACACTTTGCACATGCAGTGGGCCCAGATGAAGCAGCTGGTTTTGTTTAGAAGATGGTCTTCATCATTGCAAGGGAAAAAATGGCTGGAGTTCAAAGGCATATCCCATGCCATTGGAACAGAGGTGGGCACTGGTGGAGTTTGCATGGCAGAACTTGTTCCTGCTGGGCCTTAATTTGACATGTGGGATTAAGTTCGGCATTGGAATGGAGAAAGGGTTGTAATTGAGATAAGATGAGAGAAAGCAGTGTTGTGAGGGGGGTTGCAATGTTTTGTGGGAAGTGAATGGGTGCAGTTGCTTGTTCCAGTGAATCTGCATTTGACTAGGCTTTGACTGTGCTATTTAGTGTGGGGCTCATAACCTTCAGTTGATAGAATGACTAATGAGTGCATGTGATAATATGGTAATGTAAGTAGTGAGCGTGTTGTGTGAACAATATACCCAAATTGGCAATTAGACATCAGATGAAATATGAAGTACCATATATCAACACTTGTCACCACCAAAAGAGTCTTCTGAGTCTGAATCCAAGCTGCTAGCCTGTGCTTGGGACAGCTTTTGAATGTGTCGCAAATCAATGAGAATGTTGACAACAACTTTGTTTTGGTGATCTTTGTCACCATCTCTTGATAAACAGCAACTTGTCACCATCTCTTGATAATCAGCAACATTGTCAACATCAATCGCATTGAAGATCCATTTCCTACAGTCACTGTTAGTCCAAGTTGTGTGATGACAGAATAAATAGAAAAAATACCCCTTTGTCTTTGGTAGGGTATATTGAAATGGATACTTCTCTTCACTGTGACTTCATAGTCCTCCTGGCCATGCTTTTGGAGCACGCTCTGCAAAAAAAGCATGTAGTTTGAGGGCTTCACTGTGAACAAGAGTTCCTTTGTTTTCATCAACTTCTCCTTTGAGCTACAGTAGATTTACCTCAAAGCATCTTCTACTGGAGTTTACTGTGGAGGGTCGGAGTTCATCAGAGAAGTGGAAATGAGACTTATAGGGAATATGGGATATGACAGTATCCCCCCCTTAGGCCTGAACCCCTAAAGGCCTTAGCGAGGAACAATGTGGAACTTCCCATTGGAGTTGGAAACGTGGGTGTGGACATAAAAGAGCCCTGGAGCAGCTTTCTGTCTTTAATGCAAACATTCAACATGTCCAACTTTTCCAACATCAAAACTGGTCTGACGAACGGCTCAAGGAAGGCGCCAACGATGACAACAAGCTCTGCGATGCTGTAGGGTGAAGGAGAGGAAGGTGGAAGAGGTGTGGAGGGCAGAGGCAGCATGGAAGGTGGAAGAGGAGTGTTGGAAGGTGGAGGAGGCAAGGAAAAAGGCCAAGAAGAAGACCAAGAAGAGGGTGAGTGGCAATAGGTCGAGCTGGGTGAAAATGCTGACCCAAACAGGCCGAGCAGGTGCACACACAGCAGGGTGCATTAAAGGAGAAGGAGAGCCCACTGAAGTGTGTGCGGTGCACAGAGCGGGGACTAGAGTGCGAGCATGGGGCTGGAAAGTCCACGTCGTGCAAGGCATGCGGTGACGCAAAGGTACAGTGTGTGCGGCCGGGGCAAGAACCAGTGGAGCTGCGGAAACGGAAGAGATCGGTGCAGAGGAGCAGGCAGAGGCAGAGGTGGAGCAGGAGGAGTTAAGGGAGGAGGCAAGAGAGCCCCATCCAGAGTCCAATATAGAAGTACTGTAGTTAGTTTTCTGTCGAATGACTTCATTTTATCAATGCTCCACAAGAGGTCTGGGCCTGTCTGGATATTTGGTGTGAAAATTGTTTATTAAGTCCAACACGTGTCTGAGTTCAGTGGCTAGAAGCCAAGATGTTTCGTCATCAGTACCTTCGTAGCCTAACCATCTCATTAGGTAAAGAAGCTGGCAATGACGACATCGACGATCAATCTTGGGGTCCAAGATTTCAGAGATCTTGAATTCCGGTTCACCATCGACTTCAATCAGAGGAGGTGGAGGCTAAACCCTGTTTGGAATTATGTTTGGTACGGAGGGTTCTAACTGCGAGACATGAAAGACGGGGTGAACAGATTTCATAGATTCCGGAAGACAGAGAGTGAGAGAGTGAATACCTGCCTGAGTGATGATTGTACTGTATATGGCCCTAGGTTCTTTTTGGAGAGCTTTTTGGAGGGCCGGGTTGACTGGAAATACTTTGCCTTAACAAATACCTGGCCACCAACTTTGAAGTCTGGTGTAGGCAACCACTTGGCATCTGCAGGTCCTTGGTATCGTTCTTGGGCGTGAGTCATTTCTTCACAGAGGAATTGATGGAGGGAATCGAGGTCGACAGAGTATTCTTGGGCTCGAGCGGAGGTGAGGTCCCGTTTGGGGTGTATGGAGATGTTAGGGTGATAGCCCTTATTTGTGAAGAATGGGGAAACTCCTGTGGTAGTACTCAGGGCATTGTTATACGTGAACTCCGCGAGGGGAAGGAGTTCAGACCAATTGTCCTGTTGATAATTACAATATATCCTGAGGTACTGCTCAAGTGTCTGATTCATTTGCTCAGTCTGGCTGTCTCCTTCTGGATGGTAACTGGAAGTGAAGTGAAGTCGGATGTCGAGGGCCTTTCCGAGGGAACGGAAGAAGTGGGAGACAAACTCCAAACCTCAATTGGAAGTGATGTGGGAGGGAACTCCGTGCTTGGAAAAGACATGGAGAAGGAATAGTTTTACCAGTTCTGGAGAAGTTATTGTGTCGTGGGTTGGAATGAAGATATATTGTTTGGATAATCGATCCACGACTACAAGGATTGCAGTGAATCCGGAGGACTGGGGGAGTTGTTCAATGAAATCCATGGAGATGGAGTTCCATGATTTCTCGGGGATGGGGAGTTGTTTGAGTGACCCGTAAGACTTATGCCTCAGAACCTTCGCGCGTGCGCAGGTAGTGCAGGAAGAGACGTACAGTAGTCTTTGATGAAGGTCCTGATTCCTGGCCATGTATATTCACAGCGTATAAGTTCCAAGGTCTGGTTCTGTCTGAAGTGTCCAGAGAGGGGATGATCGTGCTTATAACAGAGGACTCAAAGACGAAGGTCGTTGGAGTTTGGCACGTAGATTTGATCATCTAGTCAGAGGAAACTGTCAGTGTCAATAGACCATCAGGAATCGGAGGGTTCGGGGGAGGACAGATGGATAGCAGCCAGAGGGTCAGAGGGAAGTGCGATGAGGATGTCACTGTGAAGGGATTCGATATCGAAGAGGGTGCTAGCTCGGAGTACCGGAGCTGCGAGGTAGGTAGCTCGGAGGAACGCAGTGAAC
The DNA here is from genome assembly GCA_038092335.1 of Boletus vinaceobasis. Taxonomy (NCBI): domain Eukaryota; kingdom Fungi; phylum Basidiomycota; class Agaricomycetes; order Boletales; family Boletaceae; genus Boletus; species Boletus vinaceobasis. Next base: position 5,418 of record JBBPQE010000415.1, read on the forward strand.
TGTTCTTGGGTAAATACTGGACGGAAATTATGGGGGTTGACATGAGCATAGTCCTTATCCCCCTCTATGGGATAGACGTCCCAGCATCAAGTGAGGGCGTCGGGCTTCGTGCCAAGGTGTCTAGGACGGAAACGGACGACCATATTGAACTGGGAAAGGAACTCTGACCACTGGGCTTGCCGGCGAGTCAGAAGTTTGGTGGTGGCAAAGTATTCAAGGTTTTTGTGGTCCGTGGAGGTATTGGTAGCCTTGCCCTTGGACTCCTTAGAGTCCTTGGAGTTGCCAGAGGAATGATTTCCAGAGAACGCAGAGTTGGCGGGTTTCTTGGGTTTCTTCAAGGATGAAGAAGAGGAGGGCTTTGCCTGGTGGTTGACTTCAGACTTGCACTCCCAGTAGCGCATGTCAATAGCCTGGGCGAGGTAATGGAGCTCAGAGAGGGTAGGGGGTTTCCCAACGCGAGAGATCTCATCTTTGATGCAATCGGGAAGTCTGTTATAGAAATGGTGCCGGAGGGCACCTTCTCTGTACCCTCGGACTTGTGAAGCAATCCAATTAAATTTGACGACATACTTGTTGATTCTCTGACCATCTTTCATAGTCAGATGGTTGAGCTGGTGTTCCACATCAGCGACCAGGTCGTGAGGTCTGAAATTGGTCTGGAGTTCTAAGATGAACTCTTTGTAATTGTTCATCCAGATGGGGCAGAGTGTGGATCTTCCATCTGGAGAAGATCAGGCTCAAACCATTCAAGGTCCATGCCCTTCAAGTATGATTGCGCAAATGTGACTTTAGCACAATCAGTCTTGAATGCCTTAGGGTGGTCTTGAAAGTTCAATTCACATTGCACCAGGAAAACCTGGAGTTTTTGGGGATCGGTCCCATCAAACTGGTCAGGCTCTCAGACTTTAGTGCGAGGGGTAGAGTCGGAGAAAGGACACCAAGTGGAGCAAGCAAGGCCTTGAATGGCGCTTGCCAGTTGGGCGAGAGCGTCGCACAGGATGTGCTCTTCATCAGAGTCATTGGGGTCAGGGAAGAGATCGTCCTCAGGATCATCATCCGGGTTGTCATCAGGGGGACCACCCCCGGGACCGTCCTGATGTCCTGGGTCGTTCTGGAGAGTGTGAAGGGATCGCTCTCTCGAGCAAATGCTCAATTGAGTAAGTGCATCCTCTTCTATGTCTACGATATGCATGCCCAGAGTAGGGGATTGGAGAGGTGGGCACGAAGCGGAAGTGGAATTGGCGGGGGTATGACGAGCGGAGAAACTCCGGAATTGGTCGACGAGTTCAGGACCTTGACAACTATTTCTGAAAACGCTTAAGGGGTTGTATCTGGGGGATGGGGGGCGAATTCCCAAAGCGCGAGTCTGGGATCTAGTGCATGTAGCCATGGTAAGAGACTCTTAACAAGTTTTAGTTTGAATATACTGTTAAGTACGAGATCTCCAGTCAAACTCCAGAACGTTCAGAGTAGTTTTCAAGGTATTTGGGACATTGGCTTCACCTTGTGTGGTGCGCCCTTGTCAGAGTCGTGTCCCGGATTTCGGAGATGATGGAGAGGAGAGTAAAGACCTTAAGTGCGAAGCACTTAAGTCGAGTAGATGATCAGAGGAGAGTCATCAAGACTTAAGGTCAGAGGTTTGGAGAGTGGAGATGAAACTAAGTTAATATTCAAACTAAAGAAAGTACAGGAGTAGAACTAAGAGTTTATATACGGGGGAAAACAGATTAGTAACGGAGTACAGTAAGATCTTAGTAATGGAGTGGAATCTGGGATTGAGAGTAGCCGGAGCTGTGCTTGTAAGTGAGCACAGGTATGGAGTGAACTACAAAGCGAAGACTAATACAAAAGGAGATGTGTACAGAAAGAGATAACAAGGAGTACTATATACGGAACTCTGGAACTCCAGAGGTATGTCTCGCACAAGAACATACTGGAGTTCACTGTGGAGGGTCGGAGTTCATCGGGGAAGTGGAAATGAGACTTATAGGGAATATGGGATATGACAATATTCATGTTCCCACGAGATCTCATCTTGTTCTCACTCTCATTACCATATGTCCTTCTTTTCATTTCCGCTTATGCTTCCATTTTGTTCCCACAGTAATCACCATGTATGCTTCTCTTCCATTCTGCCACATCTCATGTGTGCAGCATGTATTTAATCTCTGTCATCATATGTACATATGTAGTAGTGTATAGCTTGGTCTGTGCACATTATGCCAGACTATATAAACTCCAAGGAGCCCACTGGACACTCTCCAGTTTGGTTCTCTTGGTATTTTCCCTTGAGACAAAATTCCCTCCATAAGATCCCTTCACTCCTGAGTTCAGTGACCAGCCTAGGACCTAAACCCTTAAGATCTTTAAGGTTGTTTCATTAGAACCAAACTTCTCATCCTACCCTCGTCACCAAACTCAGAAAGTACCAACTTCGCAAAAGACAAGTGCATTGTCAACGTCAAGGAATGTTTCATGGGCTAAAGACTTCGCCCAGTGTCGTTCATTCCTCATCGTCCCTATTCGCCTATGCTAACACCCATCGAACGGGCAATTAACTCCCTCAGTGACCTTAACCAGAGGTTGCAATGTTTTAGAGAGGAGCTTCAACACAGTAACGATCAGTTCTTAAGAGTGGAATTCTTAGAACTGAGGTACCCAAGTGAAACCTCTGAAAGAACCCCGTTACCTTTCAACCAAGCGCTGGCTGTCATTCAGCACAAGCTCTTCCCATATGACCTTTACAGCGAATACCCACCAAACATTTACCTCCCTGTAGTTGAAAAAGGAACCCCGCTTGAAGTAGATCAGAAGTCACTTCTTTTGGATTATAGGGCTGAGATTGACGAGGCAGAGTTTGATCCCAACGACTTGCTGCCTGCGCCTCCAGTCAAAGAGGAACCTGTAGAAGAACTGCTCGCAGTTCCTGGATGGGAGTTATCACCTTATGGAGGCACAGATTTTATGAGAATTATTAAAGTAGGGCACATCCCTCTCCTCAACCTCAAAAGGAAATGTCAGGTAGAAGTAGTAATACCTGTCAAGAAGAGGAAAGTAGAAGAAAGGAAAAAGATCGTCCATCTAAAGCCAACAGATGATGAAAATATTACAGAAAAGGTCTTACGCCCATGCCACACTCTTCATCTCCCTAAACGCTTCAGGGAATAATTACTTTTATACCATTACCACTTCCTTTCTCTCACAATGTCACAAGCTTTCATCGATGCATGGGGAGTTGGAAACACGGCAATAGGACAACAACAGAATGACATCCTGATTGCAGAGTTTATCTCCTTTCAACAACTCATATCAATGATGCAAGGAAGAATGGATGCTCAGCAGCATCAATTAAATCAAATCGCAAATAATATTGCAGCAATAAGGGGAAACGTCGCACCACCCCCACCACAAGTACCAGCAGGACCATCTGCTTTACCACCGGCACAAGGAGGGGCAGGATTTTCTCAAAAGTATTGAAACCATTTAGTTTCTATTGTCTAACAGACTATTTCCTACATTACAAGACCTATCATACTTACACCTTTGTGCCTTGTGCTTCGCACCTAGACGTGTCTTTATAGACCACTCTAGACTTTGATCATGTGACCTATGATGTCATGTTCCAGACCAATGATGTCAGAGCCCTCTACCCTGCTCTAGACTCATGACATCATATGATCAGTCATGCTAACTGATGCTGACTGAGAGGCTTACTGATACAGCCAATGGTGTATCACTCTCATGGTCTGAGGGCTTACTATATATGGTTCAAGCTCCGCTTAAACCTTACTCTGTGTAGTATACAGTATAGGCTGGGACTTTTCGTCCCAATTGAAAAAGTTCTCATCGAGTTCTTCCAGTGCCCACTAGCACTTCTAAGCTTACCAGCTTACTCTTTCATCAACACTCAAGTTCAATTCCATCTCATGGTACAGACTCATACCAGATTAGTGAGTATTCTCCACTAATCGCATAACTGCCCTGCTCGCCCTCAGCTGCGCCCCCAAACAAGTATTGTACCACTTCTTTAGAAAGATAGAGATATTCTCTGACCCTGGCTCATACAATGGGTCAAAAGCAAAGTTCGAAGAGTGGTGGGCAAAGATCCATGCTTGGCTTGATCTTAACTGAGTACACGTACCCCCTTATTCTTACGATGCAGTAGTTGCAGTCTTGTCCCACTTAGAAGGCAAGAATGCAGGGCACTTTGCCCAAAGAAGATTGATTAGCTCAAGGCCCAAGCTATACATGGGCAACATTAGTAACAGAGATTGAGGGGCTGTTCCAATCAACCAATCAGAAGGATTGGGCATGAAATCAGCTCACCAATTACAAACAAGGATCTCTCCCAATCGACAATTATATTGTCAAATGGCAAGCCCTGTACCTCCAGGCACAAATAGACCCAACGCATGTGATTACGCTATTGGAAAAGAATGTCCAGTCCGACATTATCCATCAGATATTTGAAACTGGAGCAAGAACAACAAACGTGGATGCATATCTCACGGAAATTTGCGAGGTCGGCAATAACATGCAGGCCTTCCGTTATGTAAATTCAGGTTTCCAGAAAACCTAGCAAAACTCTGGAAAAGACAGAAAAGACCCCAACATAATGGATATTGGGGCCACGACTTCAGGGTTATGTTACAATTATGGCAAGTCTGGCCATGTAGTCAAGGACTGCAAACAGACAAAGATACAGTACCCCGACTGCAAATGGCTTAGGGGAAAACATAAGTTCTCCTGTGAAAAGGGAAAAAAGGTGGCCCGCAAGGCCAAGAAGCAAGAGTCTTCAGACTCAGATTCAGACTCCAATGCAGGAGCCTCATCCTGGGAAGATGACAAAAGCACCAATTGGGTCAAGGTGACTAAAGGAATGTCGTTCGAAGAGGCCCATGTGTTCTTCGCTGACGCTTCCAAAGGCAAGATGGGAAAAGGCCAAGCCTAAGAGCTAATCTGGGTGGATCGAAGGCAAAAAGTGAAAATCACAAAAATAGGTTTGATTATCTAACTGTTGATGACACAGGTGTCAATGAATCGACAGACATTTCTTCTTCTCATACATCAGGAGCGTCTCTTATGAGCACGGCTGGGACAGTAAAACCAGTGCTTAATTCTCCTAAACAAAAAGAAAAAGAGTTTCAAATCCCAGACAATATTTATGTTGGCAACGTGAAGACGAGTAATGAAATCCTCGTTCCTCTATACATTGCTTCTCAAGAAACTCCGAACAACTTCGCAAAGATAGAAGCATTGCTCAATTCAGGAGCTAATACCATATTTATCAATAAAACGTGGGTGAAGAAAGCAAAACTTCCCCTAAGAAAACTACATAACCCGATTGCTGTGTTTAATGTTGACAGCACAAAGAACTCCGCCAGTCACATCACACATTCGGCAGATATCATTATTGACTTTAAGGGTCACAAGGAACATGTTACTGCTGAGGTTACAGATCTCAGACAGAACTCCCTGATCCTCAGCTACATGTGGCTCAAATGACACAACCCAGAGATAGATTGGACTACAGGCCCAGTAAAGCCCAACTGATGCCCTTGGCATTGCCATATGTTACAAGACAAGTCCGTCTTCCTTTGGTTAGTGGAAAAAGAAGAGCTAAACCTCCAATACAAAGTACAAGTGACACGTGAGAGATTAGAGATCTCCGCCACTGATAAAAACAATGTAAAAGAAGAAAAGAAACTCACAGAAGCCAATCTAGTTCCGATGGCTTACCACAACTATTTAAAAGTCTTTAGTAAAGGAGAGAGTGAATGGATGCTGATCCGAGGATCCTGGGACCACGCAATTGGCATGAAGGATTCTTTTGTGCTGAAGAAAGGCCGATTGATACTGCTCAGTCCCACAGAGCAAGAAGAGGTTACGGCATTCATAGATGATCAGCTCAAGAAAGAGTATATTAGACCCTCCAAATCTCCACAAACAAGCCCCATGTTCTTTGTGCTTAAGGAAAATGGCAAGAAGCAGATGGTCCAAGACTACTGCTATCTTAACAAGCACACAGTTAAAAATAATTATCCGCTACCATTGATTGGCCAGCCAGTCAACAAGCTCAAAGGAGCAAAACTATTTACAAAAATGGATCTATAATGGGAATACAACAACATCCGCATAAAGGAAGGAGACAAATGGAAGACAGCTTTCGTTTGTTTCTGCAGTGCTTACGAACCCCTTGTGATGTACTTCGGGCTATGCAACAGTCCCAGAATGTTCCAAGCGATGATGAATGAAATCTTCACTGATATGGACAATATGGTTGTCGTGTACATTCAGAAAGTCTTTCTCTACCCATGTATGTGGGTAGAAATATAGTAGAAGTGGATGAGAATAAACCAAGAAGAGACAGATGTGGTCAGAAACAACGAGATAGCTTCACATAAGACAGTGCAAGGCAGTCACATGACATGGCCACACCACAGATTTTCAGCAAAGTTGAAACAGCATGCGTGACTCAATTGAAATTTCTATGCAAGCAGGTGGTTTGAATGGTTATGTAAGAGTCCATTCCAGTACTCACTGTTATGGCCACACTGTGATGGTATCCATGCTTGTAAACAAGGGCTTGATGGATGCATGAAAGAAGGTGGGTTTTCCCAGTTCTTGTGTAGAATGTGAATTAAAAGTAGCTTTTGATGAACTGAGTCACCACCTGCTTCCCCTGTAATGTAGAGACTATTTCCATCCAAAGCAAGATGTAACATGTCCAGTTGTTCCTTGTTAAGACGATCCAACAATGGCTCATGTATGGCATTGGTTTGAGAGCCTTGATGGATGTTTCAAAGACATTTTTGATGTGATTTCAGGGAATCTAGCATGCAGGGCTGATCCGCTTAGATGGGGCTCATTGCTTCTTGGATCACTTGCTTCATCTGTATAACCAGGGGAGCATCCTTTGCACCTGTTTGAACGTCCATCTAGAGCTATTGAAGAATGGTGGGGAAAGGAAGAATGATTGTCTTACAGAGGGTAAAAATGGTGAGCAAGGACCAAATGCAGACAAATAATATTGCAAGGAAATGAAGATCAAAGGAACCTGAAGGGCTCAACAGCATCTTCCAAAACCATGATGTACAAAAAATTAAGCTGCCCATATTGCTTTGATGGGTTTGAAGACAACCATGATGAGACGATGTGGTTGGAAAGGCATGTCAAGGGAAAGCACAATGAAGATAATAAGCTCTATCTATATATATTTGGTATGTAGGAGAAGAAAGGTGGCAGGCATGCACTGATGGTTGGATTAGGGCAAAGTTGGGTCTTGAAAGAAAAAGAGGGGTGGTTCTTATAACCTGTATTTGATGTTTGTCAGAGCCGAGATTGTTTGTTGGGTGTCTGAAAGCATGCGTCCATTTCATATTGTAAAGGACCGTGGGTTTCAGTCCCTCATGAAGACTGGGCGACCTGAATATCTGATTCCTTCCCCAAGAACTGTTTCCCATAATGTTCGTCTTGTGTTTGCATGCACTCGGGAACGGATAGCTATAACTATGATGGTAAACTCAATTTTACAACAGATGCATGGTCCTCACCTGATCACCATGCATTCATGGTGTTCTGTGTGCATTTGGAGCACGCTGGACAGCCACTTAGTCTGCCATTGGACGTTGTCGAGGTTGCGAAGGTGAGCGAGAACGCTCACGAAATCACGTGACAGAGACCACTGAGCCGTTTCTAGTCTCACACGGGCTTGACAATGGCAACGGTGTTCGCACAGATGCTAAAGGATTTTGGAATATCAGATAAAGTACATTACCCAAATGGTTTGAATGACTAACCTGACTTGCTGTATTGTTAGATTCTGAGTGTCACCTGTGACAATGCAGCGAACAATGATGTGATGATCAGGGAGCTTGCACTACTCACCAATGGATTTGCCAGGCCAGCTTCACATACCCATTGCTTCCTTCACATCGTCAATCTCATAGCTAAACCATTGATCTGTCAGTTTGATGTGAAGAAGGGAGAAGCTCGAGACAACACCGTCAATGATATGGATCCAGAATCGACAATACTAAAGGAATTAGTACAAGAGGTCGAGAATGACGAGGCTACAAACAGAAATGTTGATGAAGACAATGATGACAATGACAGCTGGGTTGACGATGCGGCACAGTTGAACAACCAGGAGCGCCACTATTTCGAGCAAGAGATCCGACCTGTCAAGTTTGCATTAGTGAAGGTACATGCTACCTGGCACCTCGAGCTCTGTGTTCCTAAAGTCAATTTCTAGCTTCGAAAATTGGCTTACAAGACGATACATTCGACAACAGTCCATCTTCCTGCTTGGAAGGACATCTTGGACAAACTGCAGTTGAAGCTGACATTGCTGCCCCGCGATGTCCTGACACAATGGAATTCTACGCTGGATATGCTGGTCTATGTCCTTGAGCCACCGGGAGGCTGTTGACATGTTGACACAGAGCCAAGATTTGAGCATGCGAAAGCTAGAACTGAGCGATGTGGAATGGGCCATTATTGAGCAGTTGCACAGCATTCTCAAGGTGCGGCCTTACTGTGGTTGTATAACATAAGCACGCTCAGCGCGTGACCGTCCACAGATTCTCAAGGACACTACTCTGTTCTTCTCTCGTGCTACACCTAATCTGACCACCATCATCCCTGCCATGGACCTTATCGACAAGAAACTCTCGACATTCTCCTGGGACCGACAACTCCACCCCGCTATCCGTGCTGCCATCTCGCTTGCCAAAAAAACTCTCGACCGATACTATTCCTTGACGGATAGCTCAGACGTTTACTGCATCACCATAGTTCTATACCCCCGTCACAAACTGGTATATTTCAAGCATGCACAGTGGGAGTCGGACTGGGTTGATATGGCAGAGACCCTCATGTGCAATGAATTCGAATGGTCATATTCAGCTACTACTCAGACCTCGGACAATGATGAGTCAGTAAACGATGAGCCAGTCGAGAAGAGCAAGACAAAGACAACCAATATATTTGACAACATGGTGGCTTTTACACCCCCTACCATTGATTGTTACTCAGAGATTGACTGATACCTTTCAACAGATGTTTAAATGGCTGACGACCCAATCCGGTGGTGGTATGAGTGCCATGTGGTCTATCCCAACCTTTCCTGTATGGCACTTGATTATCTCACTATCCCAGCTACATCTGTCGATGTCAAACGTCTCTTCAGCAGTGGCCGGCTTCTCTCAACCTCATGAAGGCAGAGGATGTAACACAGATTAGCTGTCTGCCAGAGATTCAGGGAGAAGAGGAGGCTTTTGAGGATGGTTGGGATAAAATTAGGCTAGATGACAAGGTATGGGTGTCAGTACAGGTGTTAGTCTTAGATACCCTTTGATTTACCTGTACCCTCAAGCAGGGTGTGGGTATATTGGGTATGGGTGCAGGTACAAGCACTGCCACCCGGGCGTATATCCGTGCCATTGCCTAGCCTAGACACCCTCACCTCATGGAATAGTAGATCATTATGCAGTCTGCTCAATGAAATTCATTCTTGTGTCAAAATGAAGTTGTCCCTAACGACATAGCAGATACAAGCTTGTTGAGATCAGTGATCCAATGCCAAATCTTAGCTAGGGCACATTGGAATAAGAGGGGTGACTCACATCCATAGGGTATGGGAGTGGTGTGACTCATTGTAAAATACAGACCATCCAGAGCCATTTTTTCAAACAGGCAGTGTGAAAATATGGCTAAGCCATTGGGATCTTGAGAGACAATGGATGTGCCTGGAAGGTCCACCCTTGGCCAATCAATGAACCACATGTCAGGGTTTTCTGGATTCATATGAGAGTTGATGACTGCATAGCATCAGAGAAGTTGACAGATAGGGTGAGCTTCTTGATATGGTCCTCCATCTCTTCCTGAACAGATGTTATGGATTTCTGAAGGTGAGCAACAGTTAGGGGAAAACCATCAACAGATAGGACACTCATATCACCATTCCAAATGAACTGTGGGAGATCAGGTTCAGCATATGCTAGCGTGCTCAAAAATGTATGCTTTTGTTGGAGGTAGGTGAAAAGGCTGGGTTTGACATCTGTTATCAAGGGTTTCACATGAACCTTGTATACTCTATAAAATGAGATAGGGAAGGGACAGCAGGATCAAGGCTTGCCTGAATGTATCACCATCATAGAGAGAGGCCTTGCTCAAAATCTCCCTGACTATGCTAGCTCTGAGACATCATTGGATGGCAGAAATGTTGGGAGGGATGGCAGAGACCCTAGTTGTATTTTCAGCATCATCTCTGAGGTGATCGCTGAGCAAGAAAAGAGTTAGGAGGTCCCTGTGATCACTGAGCAATGCATTATAACTTAGATGGGTCAGAATAGAGGGAATGACACTGTGAATCTGACCCAAGGGTTCAGATGAACCATCACCAGCAAGTGAGTCTTGTAGAGATGATAGCTGTGTTGCATGGTCTGGATGGAGGGGAACTGAAAATCCAGGGATGGGGTTGGCTGAATGGCATAAGAGAAAGACAAGAAAGAGTCCCATGAAGTGGGAATACTTCTTCAACATGTCTTTCTCCTGCAGAGGTTTGAATGGTCAGGAAGAAGGCTTGTCAGTAGACAAAATGGCACAGGTTGTAAGGGTAGAAAGAGAAGCAACCTGAAGAGAGATGGAGGCATAGTAGAGCTCAGCCACCTGAAAAAGCCTAAGGTATGTAGGCTCTGAGTCTTTAGGCAAAGCAACAGTGGTCCAAAGGGAGCATATATTGACACTGTTAAGAAGCTGATTCCAACCTAGCTGTGCAAAGATGTTTCCCTTGGTGTGTTGATTTATAGAAGGCTGAAATATATTAGACACAACATAAAAATTGTTAGAAACCAATTGGGCCTCGATTTCCTCAATGAGGGTTACACAAGAGGGTGAATTGGTATAGATTACCTCAACGAGGCGGTGGTGACTGAGCTGCAAATCAAGAGATTGGCCTTTGACAATGGAGAATTGCCTTTTTTGTGCTGGAGTATCCCTGTGCTCTTTCTGGCAATGCTTATTAAACCATCTCTTGTCTAAACATAAGCTGGTAGATTTACACTTAGGAATGCTGCACTTGTATGCGTTAATGACTGAAACACCAGAAATTGTGGCTATAGGTCCAGAAAAGACATTATTGGGCTTATCTGCATGTAGCTGAACAAGCATTTCAGTGAGCTTCTTCTTGGAAGGAAAGTGAGATTGATACTGGGTGGGTTGTTTGTGATACTGAAGCAGGTGTAAATGTGCGGTAGCATAGTGTATGGGGCTGGCACAGGACAGATATATGGTTGAGCAATGAGTTGGGTTGACAGACAAGCCCAAGGTCAAAAGCTCTTCAGATATCAAGCGAGATGGTAAGTCTGTCATTGGAACATTGGAGTCAGGGAAATAAGAGGGATCTCGAGTAATATCTGGCAGGCAATGATAAGGGATGGCACTCTGGTTCTCGGGATTGAACTTGGAAGGCTGCTGAGTCATCACCTGCTTCACATGGAGGGCCCTCTCAGTATTGGTGGGGGTTGTGGACAAATGATCTTGGATTAGCTCATAATCGGTCACCATCAATGACCCCATGCCCATAGTCAGTGAGCTTTCCAACCCCAACCCTCTTGCCAAGCAACTCCCCTGCACAAACATGTTATTTGAGATTTTGGGCTTCAAGCCAGACTTTATCTCCTTTAGAGAATGGGAAGAAGTTTCTGCAAGTACAAGTGGCCATAGTTTGTCTGGCAAGTTCATGGGCTGCAAGAGCTTCGTTGCGAGTAGCAGTAAGGGATTTTAGATGGGATTCTATGGGAGGAATGAAAGAGTTAGAGATGACTTCAGGGAGGGCATGGGGTTCATATCCCATCATGATATTGAAGGGGGATTTATTGGTGATGGAATGAGGGCAGTGATTATAGATGAATTCAGCATGGGAGATCTGATTAGCTCAAGATGTCGAATTATTGCCACAGAAGATCCATAAATAGATCTCAACTTCTTTGTTAACCCGTTCAGTTTCTTCATCTGATTGGGGGTGGTAGGCAGTAGAGAGGGATAAATCATAGTTGAGGAGCTTTCCAAGTTCCTTAGTGAAGGCAGAGGCGAACTGGGGGCCTCTATCAGAGATGATTTGTGAAAGAAAAGAGCAGTGACTCCTTCTGCGGTGATGGTTTTCTTAGTACCTTCCGACATTTCATAATTGACTCATTCCGCAATATGATCGCAGAAGAATGGTTAGTCATCTATATGGATAACCTCCTTATCTTTTCCCCTGACAAAAAAACCCATGAGGAATGAACCAAACGTGTCCTCCAACAAATGACTGAACTTGAATTCCATCTCAAATTGGAGAAATGTTGCTTTGCTGTTGATGAAGTTGACTACCTTGGAATGATCATAAAATCTGGTCAACTCACCATGGACCCTGTCAAACTTGATGGAATTAAGTCCTGGCCCACCCCCTCTAAAGTTAAGGACATACAATGCTTTCTTGGCTTTGCCAATTTCTATCGTCGCTTCATTTCTGATTACTTCAATATTGCACACCCCTTCTTGACCTTACTAAAAAGGATCATACTTGGCTATGGACAACTATCTGCCAAGACTCCTTTGATACCCTCAAACACCTCTTTCTCCTTGAACCCATCCTTCATATGCCCAACCTCTCAGCCCCTTTCGCTATTGCCACTCTTATCTCTCTCAATCCTTTTCACCTGCTGAACGCAATTATGACATTTACAACTGAGAATTTCTCAGAGTCTTCTGCACTCTCAAATCCTGGAGACACTATCTCCATGGATCCCCTTCCCTGTTCAGGTCTTTACTGATCACAAGAATCTCACCTACTTTCGCTCACCTCAATTTCTTAATCACTGACAGGTCCACTGGTTTATGGACCTCTCTGACTTTGATTTGAAAATGATCCATGTTCCTGGGAAGCTCCTTGCCGGTCCAGATGTGCTATCACGTTGACCCAACCTCCTTCCTAAATTCAACCTTGACAACAAGAGAGTTACACTTCTTCCTCCTTCCCTGTTCGTTAATGTTATTGACACCGCCCTGTCCCACTGCATTCAGTCCACCTCCTCTGGTGACCCCCTTGTCCTTCAAGCCCTGCAATCTATGCAGGATGAGATCCCCACCTTCTTCCATTCCCGCCTCACTGACTGGCAGTACGAAGCCAATATCCTCACCTATCAAGGATGTGTTTATGTTCCCTCCAATGATGCCCTCCACTGCTCTGTCCTTTGACAATGCCATAACCATGAGACTGCTGGTCACTCTGGTTATCTCAAAACCCGTCAACTCGTGGCTGCTGAATTTTGGTGGCCTGAACTCACCACTTACTGTACATTCGGAAATATGTTGAAGGATGTGACACGTGTCAGCAAAACAAGGTGAATACTCACCCCACTATATCCCCCCTTACTCCTATTCCATCCCACACCCCCTGACCCTTCCAGCAGATCTCTTGTGATCTTATCACTGATCTACCCCCATCCTCTGGCTTTGATAGCTTGTTGGTCATGGTTGACCATGGGCTTACAAAGGGGGTAATTCTCTGTCCCAGCGGGGGAATTAGTGAGGCCAAAAAACATAACCGTGGGTTCAAAGAGTCCTTTGTGGGTGATGAAAGTGGCTTTCCATTGATGGCCATCTTTGATTTGGACGTTGTTGTATCCCCATCAGACATCAAATTTTGTGAAAATGTTAGCTTCTTTGAGCTTATCTATGAGGTTGGAGATGAGGGGGAGATGGTAGGTGTCACAAACTGTATGTTCATTGATGTATCGGTAATCTTGGCAACATTATAGGCCTCTGTCTTTCTTTTTGATAAAGAAAGAGGGTGAGGCTTGGAGAGAGTTGGAAGGGCAGATTTTTCCAGCGGCTAGGTTTTTATCAAGGAAGTCTTTGGTGGCTTTTTGCTTGTCTGGAGAGAGGGGATAGAGCTTTCCTACTTTGGGAATGAAGGACTCATCGAGGTTGATCTCATGGTCATAGAGTCTAGAGAGAAGAACATGGTCCATGGCTTCTTTCAAGAAGATAGTGGAGAAGTTGAAGTATGTGGGGGGAGGGTGACTTTGGATTTTGTTTTTTCTGCTTCCATAACAAGTTGGGTGGCTTAGGTGAGACAGGCAATGACCGGGGAACCTGTGGGGATAAACCTAGATCCGCATTGGATGATTTGATGCATAATTCTATTGTTGTTGGTGTGGATGAGGTATTGTTTTTCAGTTTCCCATTGATTGTATCCCCAGAGATAGTAGTCAGAGATAGAGTTGATGTAGGTGTGTTTCGGTGGTTTGGGAAGAATGCAATAGAAATGGGTGTCGTGTCGGGAGGTGTTGGTGGTGTGGGAGAAGAAGAGTTCCTTTGATTGGTTGATGGATTCTTTCAGGGTGACTGTTCTGTTGGTCCAGTCAATTATAGGGTTGGCTGTTCGAAGCCAGGGGATTCCAAGGATTACATTGTCTTTTCCAAGGGACATGATATAAAAGGTGACTTTTTGGGTGATTTCTTTAATATTAAGGAAGAGGGTGGAAGTAAAGCAGATAGCGCCTTTCTTGTTATAGGTATCATCCATGTTCTGAACTTGGATTGGAACTTTAAGTTGTTCCATAGGGAGTTGGTGTTTCTTGACAAAGTGGTAGTCAATGCAAGAAATATTAGTGTCACTATCAATAAGGGTGTAGGTTTCGACAGTTTTCATTGTATGTGAGGGTTTAATGACTTGGACAGGGATTTGGATAGATTTAGTCAAAGACACTACTGTTACAGAGGGGCATACAGGGAAGGAGGGAGAGACTTGTGTTGATCAAGACTCCCATTTCAAAAATCTGTCTGAGAAAAAGAGATCCTTCTCACAGCCTCTTCTTTGTCATTGTCTTCTATTTTTTCCAACTTGGGAAGTTCTTCTTTGACTACCTTCTTGACCTTTTTCTTTGGTTCAGAAGGGAAGGTGGAGCATTTGTTGGACATATGTCCAGCAGTGCTGCATCGGAAGCACAGTCCTTTCTCCATGCAGCGTTTTTTTCCTTCAGGGGCGAGTTTGGGGGTTTTGATTATATCATTATCCATGGTGTCAGGGTCATGAATCTTCGGCAGGGGTTGGTATGAGGGGCGGTATTGTTTGGTGGGGTGGAAGATTCCCTTCGCTTTTTCCCATTGAGTGGTGAAATGGACGGTAAGTTCTTGCCATTTCTTGATGGTGGTGGGGATGGTTTCCATGGCCATGATTTTATTCATGAGTGCGATGTGAATTCCTTTCTCAAAATAATTGATAAGAATATGTTCATCTTTGATGTTGGCAATGGTAGCTTTGCTTTTGAAAGTGGAGATATATGAAGAAAGGAAAGGGTCGTAAGATCCATCTTTCTTCTTTATCATTCTTGTGTTAGATAGCCAGTTGAGAATGTTTCCGACCATATCTTGGTATTTGAAAGTGGTTTTGAACTCTTTGATGAACTCTCCAAAGGTTCCTAGTACAATGGTGGTGCCGACAATAGTGGCTTGTTGATAGGTAAGGGCCCAAGTGAGAGCTGACCCATCATATATAAACCTTGCCATTACCAGTATATTCCCTTATTACCACCATACAATCTCTTCTGCTGCTTATAGAAATAATATCACCTTGTAATCTTTACTATAGGGAAATGGTATCTCAAACTGTCATAGGCAAGTCTACTGTAGCTAGGGGTGTTAAGAAAATTGAATGGGAGCAAGAAAACCATTGTTGTGACCATTTTTTCAAATACTCTTCTACTAAAAAATATCCTATTGTCTGACAAATTATTACTGGCAAGGCCAATAATGCAATTCAGGTAATGTATTTTATCAATTCCATTAGCATTACTCCTGTCACTACACAAAATAAGGAATACCCTCCATGTGACCTCACTGAAGGCTGTAGTAAAGAAGTTTACTACCCATAAAATAAGGATATTGACTTTTGCTCTTAAGTATCAACCAACATAGGACTGTGATGAC
>JBBPQE010000416.1:0-21385 GCA_038092335.1 Boletus vinaceobasis
AGTTCGTTGGAATACGGTGAGATGTTTGACCTAATCCGAGCGCGCAATTAGTGGATTATCATGACGGTTTTCCAGGTCATACGTACGTGTTGCCCAATCTCTTGGGTCACTTGTACTCCGCTCGCCCCTGTTCCAATCACTCCAAATCTTTTTCCGGTTGTTTCGATCCCTTCCTTTGGCCAGCGCGCTGTGTGACTCCATGTTCCCTGGAATGTCTCAAGTCCCTTCAACTTTGGTGTATACGGTTTGGATGCGAATCCCTAGACGGTCGTTAGCACTTACTCAGAGACGAAGGTGACAGCATGCTGACCGTGCACATGATCAGATGACGTGCCAGACGTGCAACTGGTCGTCCCGGTGGGCTTGTTTCACAGATGAGTCAAACCGACAATCCTTGCGAAGATCAGACTTGTTGTCGACGTATGTGAAATATCTGGAGGTCATGTGAGTACAATACCGAGTGAGAACGACAATTTTGACACACGCTTGCAGCTCCTTCCATGCAGGAAACTTCTCGGTCCACGTCCATCCCTTCCAAAGCTCGGGACGCGAGAACTCGTAAGTGGGGACGTCACTGTCGACACGGGCGCCAGGGTACCTGCTCCAATACCAAGTACCACCAAAGTCGGAGCCAGCTTCGACTAACTTGCACCTGAAACCACTCTCGCGCAGGTGGATGAGGTGATAGATGCCTCCAAAGCCCCCACCCACGATGATTGCGTCGTAGTTTTCTTCTGTCATGTGGATCCTTGGTGGGTTCCAAATGAAGGTTCCTGGTGCGCGATTTGGTTTTATACCCGCCGTCACTCGTCGCCCGAGAACGTCTCGTAAATGTTTCAGCATCTCTCCTCACACGCGATTTCAATGAACTTCTCTTCTTGACCAAGCTATCCGTTCCCTGCGGTGTATCCGTGGAAATAGAAGCACGGCGCTGACATGGCGACGGTGATTGTGCTCGCACGGTGTTGCAAAAGCACTAACCAATTTCACAGTGAGGGTGGAGGGGCCGGAAATACGTTGCGCTGTACGAGGTAAGGTCGGGTCAGAAAGCAATGCTTGAGGCAGAACTTGAATCAGACTCTACTGTACCTACTCTGTCTGCATCATGTATGTATCAGCTTCGGTCGAGCCAACTACTGTAACGTAGTTTGCCAGTGCAATCTCGTTCTTTTGGGGTGGGTTACCTGAACCTACCTCAGGCCTCAGGTTCGTGTGGCCATGCGCCTCACTTCGGCCTACTCGGTGTTCATTTACTTCTTCCCACTGGATCCGTGTCAGGTTTTTCCCACCTGGAGCAAGCGGCTTTCTTGTCAGACCTGACATGGACACCTGGCCTCGATTTTGAGTCAGAGATGACAACAGACTCCATCATTCTCCAGCCGCACTTTTTTGGGTTGTGTTCGTTTCGACGACATATCCACACTTCTATCCTTTTATGTAGCGGCCTGCCTGCACCGAACACCACAAGAACAGACGAGGTGGATTGGTAACAAGCGACGCTCGCGGAGGTTTATTTTGCTTCTCTGGATTCGGTTATAGCTAATGATGGAGAGTATGTGTGCTTTGCCGTACTTTGACAACGGCGTGTTGTGTTCCCCACCTCCTAGTTCAGAAACCTAATTGTTCAGCTGTCCGTCAGCAACTCCAACTGACCTGATTGGCAACATGCAGGGACCTTCGCGCCATTGGTATTATTGGTTTGAGTACTGGTTTGTGTTCCCGCATTGTTTTGCCCAAGCTGTCCGTTAAGGTTGTTTGTCATTATTTGTGTGTGGTTTGCCATTGTGCTCATCGTTGCTCTTGTTCTTGCGACGACGGCCAAAGCGACGAGTTTAATCTTGTCTCCCTTCCACAACATTCCCTTCATCCCATTTCTCATTCTCAAACTCATTCTCAAACATCCAACCTCTTACATTTCTTCTTCTATCGGACGATGTTGATGAATCAGGTTCTTGACTCGTCCAGTTCGTTGCGCGACCCAGACGAACGCTCACGCCCGCTCAAACGTTCCGCCTCTGTCGCGTCTCTTCCAACCCCTCCGCGTACCCATCACAAACGCTCACGATCTCGCGCGCATTCCTCTTTGTCCCATCATGATTCCGACGGCAATGGCAGCGCCTCAGAGCGAGACGACGACTTCCACAGCGATTACGCTGGACGTATCAAACGAGTCAAAACGAGTCGCAACAGCAAGGGCGTCAGCGACAATGACGAGCACTCTGAAGTCGAGAGTCCAGATCATAAAAAGCGTCGCACGCTCGGTGTCCTCCCCGGTCACGACGAAGAGGAGGTGGACGAAAACGCGTTTTGGACTGGTCGGGGTGGTTCGTCGTGTGGGGAGAAGCAGGAGAAGAAGGTCGCACGGGCGGACGAGACGAAGGAGAGTTCGCCGTCACCTGCACTGCTCCGCTATCGCGTCAAGGCCCCCGTATCGCCGCCACCGTCGAGAAGGGCGCCATCGATTCAACCTGCACGCGCTGCCTCCGTCGAACGCGATGGTTCCTTGACGGGCTTCGTTGACCCTGTTACTCCGCCGCGCAGATTGCTCCTCCGTGTCCCATCGCCGCCCGCCGCCGACACGTTCCAGACCCCCACGAAATCTAAAGCTACCAAACTCTGGCCAAAGCGTGATTCGCCCAACAACCCCTTCCTTGTCGATTCTGATGAGAAGATTACGCTACGCTCAGAATGGGATAGTAGCGACGAGGAAGAGGTTGTTGGCGAAGCTCGGATACAGGAAGGAACGCCTACTCCTACATACGAGGAAAAGCCGACGATCACATATGTCTTGTGAGTACCACGCCTGTGTGGGTGTATCATGGTTTCTCATTTCAATCTTCCAGCCGTGGACAAAAGGCAACTTTCCACAACCCCCTGTACGGACTCTCTCCCGATGTGGTCGCAGCCTCTAAATTGCCCATCGATCACCCTGATTACGAAGCGGTTGAAGCTTGTCCTCCGAAGAAATTGTTCGCTTCTGCTGGAAAGCGAAAGTCTCGGGATCGTAGTCGCGAGAACTCCTCCACGGAGGGTGTCAAACGTGCTAAGGTCCAATGGTCGGAAGATGACCATGACTCGACCTCGGAAGGTGAACAAAGTGGCACCGGAACTGAGTCTGATAAGAAGCTTCCTCCCGCAGACAGTGCTGAGACGGAAGGTGTCCCATCCAAACCCGCCTATGAGGTTTCTTCGCGCCTGGCCGAGACTGAGGTGTCACAAAATGCTCGTGAAGAGCGCGAGCGCAGAGAGACGGCAGCAAAAGCTCGCCTAGCTTCCAGAGATGGCCTCCGTGCTGGGGCTGTCTTTACCGAACGGGACGAACCTGCACGCCGAGCCATGGGACCTCTTCGGAGCGCATAAACGATGAAAACTTTGAGCGTACCCCGTTTTCATTCCCTCGTCCTTGGTTGCGTTTTATTCATTCATTCTTGTATATATCGTGTCCCTTGTTTGTCTAACCGTGCGGTCGTTTTTGCGGTACCTTGTTCTAGTCTTGCGCACTTATCGGTGATGCTTGTTCTCCCCCGCGTTACCTTACAACTTCCCTCACTTCCTGCGATGCCCCCCTACGCCTTTGACACGCTCTACTCCATGCGACACCATATCTACCCATGCATCAACGTACCCATTTAATCCATGTGTTTCATATCTCCTTACTTGCACTTGCCAACGCAAGTATTGTATACACCCTATGGTAATCCAACTCACTGTCCCGCACATGGGTCACTCAAGCTTTGGATGTGCCCACTGATGCGCCCCCTCATGGCAATAACCGCGCGATAAGAGCGACAACAGTTGGGTACACACAATTGCAATGGGTCCGACGTATGTATATATATGAGGTGGCGAGGTATGGAACCAAGTGCACATGGTCGTACCGAACAAGAGGGATAGGATAGATTGGGGACAGAATTTTCATTTTCTTCTCTTCTCCACCTTTCTCTCCCTCTCCTGAGCTTTCTGTGGGGGTGACGTGGAGGGAGAATGACGCCTGCGCCGTTAGACTGGGGGGGTGGAACACGAACGCGATCGTAGAATAGATCAAGGAAAGGGGAGGGGGAAAAATGGCATGGTTGGAACGTGGTTATTTGCAGTTCGTGGGGGCACTCATGCACCGTTGCGTGTACGTTTCTCCGTGATCTCGGCGGCGAGCACAGCATCTGGGTCGCGTCCTGCCACCTCTGGGAGGAGAAGGGTGAAGCCTATGTGCACCGTGAGAAGTCTGGTACGAAGAAAGCATGGGAGTGACTCCGAGACTACTCACCGGCGCCGAGGATACAGCACGCAAAGAAGACTGTCGAACACACGTAAGCATCCGCACACGCGCGCGGGAGAGGCAGTGGGAAGGAGACTGACTCCAAAGTACAGCAGGCGTCCCGATGGAGGACGTGAGCGTGTTGAATACGAGCGCAGAGATGATCGCGCCCGCTTTCCCGCATGCAGCCGATATACCGTGTGCGAGGGCGCGATATTTCGTGGGGAATACTTCGGCGGGGTAACACTACCGTGCTGCGCTTCAGCGTCAATCAGGTGGGAGGAACTGCGGGTACTTACGTATGTTGTACTGGTCATCGTGCAAGGCGCTGTGTGAGAGGGTACCGATAACGTAAGATGGATCTGGTCGACTCACGAGTTAGCTCCGAAGTTGAAGAAGAACTGGGCGTCGGGGGATGGAGTCAGTGCATGTACAAGATATGAAATGCCTGGACGCACTTGGAGGAATGAGAAGCAGACGATGAACGACGCGCCGTCGAATGTGTTGAACTTGGCTGCCAAGATGGCCACTTACGATGGTGTAATTCAGACGAGGTCACACCAGGTGGAAAAGAAGAGACTTACAGAACAGCGCTGCCATGAGGAATCCCTGGATTTGGATGACCTTGCGGCCGAGCTTTTCAATAGTCAATACGGTAACATAGTAACCTAGCCACGAAATGTACTGCGAATCAGAAACCGCGCTAACAAAGCAGAGTCAAAACACCCACCGGGTACGAATCCGAGCACAGTAATGATGATGTTTCCAGTGGAAATTTTGAAGAGTTTCTCCCATGCCGTGCCCGTCTTACCAGCATATCCGATCTCCTGAAGCACGACATTTTGGTTGAGGTTGATACCATAGAACCTATGATCAAGTAATTCTTCAACTCATTGATCTACTTCCACGGAAAGGGCACCCACGCGATGTCCAGCAGGAACCAACAGGCACATGTTCCAATCAGGATTTTGGCGTGACGCCACTCAGACATGTATTGCAGGAATTCTGACGACATGTGAGTCGTTGAACATGTGAGCAAGGAACCTAATTACCCTTGAAATGAGTTTTTTTAGAGTGCTGATTGTCGTGTACATCATCCTCGGACCCGCTGGGTGCGAGTTTTCTTTCTTTCAAGTCCTCGGTGTCATCATTGATGTGTTGCGCCTCTTCAAAACGTTTTGACTCGGGGAGTGTCAAACGTTGATATAACGTGCCAAAAGCGGGGACAAGCGAGACACCAACGGCGATCCTCCATGCTGGTAGATGAACACGAGATCAATGCGGTTGTAACCGACGTGCAGCGAATGCCACGCACCTCCATCCACTTTAGATATCTCACCCAAGTCATTCATAACATGCTTGTAACACGCCAGAACGATGATCACAACCAAGCTGCCTACCAAGCTTCCCCAACCCTGGTTGGAGAAGATGTACGCTAGAAGCGTGCCACGCTTACGGATCGAAGCCCGATCACTGGTAACGGAAGCGGACATGGGGTAGTCCCCTCCAACGCCGATTCCAAGGAGAATGCGGAACAAAGATAAGTATATCAGAGACCCATCCGGGGACAGGTCATCTTCGGAGGAAATTCATTTCACATATCAATGGATACGGGGTGGACGCACTGGTTGGGCATGAGATACAGAGGATGGTTGCCAGGATGATCAACATCAGTTCTTTCCCATCTTGGGTGAGTCAGCTTTTCATTAATTCGGAAAAGCGGAACGAGCGCTTACAGACGGCTTTGCGGCCCAGGGCACCCGCAAGATATCCTAGATGAGATATGATCAATGTGGGCAAAGGAGCACATGCTGTATGCCTACCGAAACTAAATTGACCAATGACACTGCCGATGTTCGCTGCAGCCTTCAAGAGACCTGAGAGGTTATTGGGAAGACTGTTTCCTCCGTACAACCTGTATTGCAACATGGTTGACACAGGCTGTTGAATGAGAGACAGAACTAAGCGACTGCGGTGTGTCAATGGGCATGGGGTTACGCTTACGTTGATAATGAATAAGTCATAGGCTGATTCGGGCTTGGTAAATGAATATTCAATCATGAAAGGGTGGTCGACAAACCGTCCAGGAAGAACCCGACCTGCGGAAGCGAAGAATATCGTCAGAAGCCTTGTCGAAAGTGGGGAGCCATACTCACTCCAGCGATGCCCAACAATTTGATCTCTGCGCGATTCAGAAAGAACGGAGGCTTGTTGCCTGCATCCTGCTCGTAAAGTTCGAGAGAGGATTTAGGCTTTCCGTCAGCGACGTTGACCATGGCAGCTACTGGGAAAGATAGCGAGGGAGAAGAAAGACGGGATGAGATAACCAGCCGGGGTCGGCGATTGTATATGGCGGGCACTAATTATATCCATTATGTACTAGCCCGGGTTCTGGGGTTACGTGTCACACACTACTGGTCTGACTGCGGCTTGTTGGGTCAGTCCATCAGGATATCTCTTCTGAGAAAGCTGATGAACGTTTGAGGCACCGTACTGTCAGAAGTGACAAGGGATGGATGAAAACGTTGGCCGCTTCGTCCCGGTGATCGCCATGGCGAAATGAGGGAGGCAAATCTTTCAAGCTGTTCCTGCTGTCGACCCCGAGCCCGAGCGGTCAATAATGATTAATCCGGAAGGCCAGAGATCCGTGTATACCTGTGTGCGCTGGCATCGACATGTCGTCAAGCCAACGTTCATATCCAAGATTGCGCTCCAATCCGGATCACCGGGGGTCCGACTCAGAACACCCGACCTTCGTACAGAAACTGTCAGAAAGTTATTCCACAACAGCTGGCATGAAAAAATGATACGTTGATATGAGGTGGTTACAACGGTCCTGGGTGGTCGGGGACTGCATGCATATGATGCATGAGGCCTTGAGGCCCGGGAGCGGCCATGCACATGCCATTTCGCCACCGCGCTGTCTGATCTCGCCGCTCCGACGTGAACATGTGGAGCGACTCGACCCTAAGCGACGAACGTTTTCTATAAGCCCGCGGCGGCGTCCAGGAGTTCACGGTATTTGTCCCGCGTGGTCTTCATCGGTACCGCTACACCATTATGATGTTCTCGGCGAGGTCCCCCCATCGATTACCAGTATATGTCCTACTTCTTGCTCAGTGCGACAGCGAATTTTGTCAATCAGCCCAGACCCAATGACTTCTGAAGCTGAAATCTGGGCACCATCCTCGTGGCATATGGACTACCATCATTCCGGTCCCTTACTATGTCCACACGTCAGGGAGGATAAGGTCGAGGTCGGTGATTCGTCCAGCCCATAGGATTTTGCCGGGACTTGCCATGAGATAGACTGGCTGCCAGTGTCAGTGGTCACTGCAGAGATCTTGGCGTATTCATTGTTGCCGGGTGACTTTCTCGGCCTTCGGGCAAAGGGTAGGGATGTAAGACGGGGTTTGCGCATCTCGACAGGCATTCTGGATCATGATGGGAAATTAGGTTTGGTGGCATGGAACATCTCAGCCTGAAACATTGGTTTGCATGATTGACATGGAGAACAAGTCCCACCCTACAATTGCATTATAGTTTGATTTTCCACTCAGTGGCTCGTTATGGGATCCAACAAACTGTACTGTACATGTCCATCCTTTTTACGTGTACACGGCATTGATGACATAGTTGGCAGAGACCCGAGAGCGGACGGCTGTCATATTCACCAATTTTATGAGTGACTGAACTTGATTGCATCCAGTAGCGATTTGGGGGAGCGCGACGAAGAGAGAAAGACAGCCCCAGCTGGCAAGCAAAGAGAACACGGTGGGTTACCTTTTACATCCCAAGCTCTTGCCGTATCCCCCCAAGCATGTCTCCGTTTGAGGTGCTGAGAGAGAGAAACTTACCCTGGTGGATATCACAAAGGAAGTGCAAAAGGTATTGGAAGAGATCGAGGCGTAAAATGGTCATCTCGTCTGCTTGTGACGTTACACCGATGCTCACATATACGCCATAGTTTGTATGGAGAGCGATGTCGCATGTTCATGATCGAGTCTGCTTTCCGGTGTATACATGGTCACGTGTACGGTTCGATTAACACCGTCAACACATCTCAGGCTCGCAACCACGATCCATCAGGCCTTCATGCTTCTACGAAATTAACCATGAGCCACCCCTGACACGCATATAACACCCACTCACATCAACGCAGGAACGAGTGCGTCTTGGACGTTGTCGACGTCGACACACCTCCCTGGGAACACCAAGGCACCGGATTCTGGCTCGACGTCCCAGAGCTGATCTTACCTCATGCGGTCCAAACGCCTATGATCCGCCAAAGCCATCCACTCTGCGTGTCATGCGCGGATGAGCCGGTTCGCATTGGCGGCGAGACAAGCTGGGATGGGGTGTAGATCTCGTTGAGGAACCCAACGTAGGCCTATATTTTGCGACGCGTCGGGCAAGAGTGGTGCCTCGGCCCAATGTTTCTATCATGGCACGTTCGATGGATCGTTTTGAACGTCACGCATTATAGCGTCTGAGATTCCGTGCAAGGCCCGCGACGCCGTCGAGCGTTGTCCACGCGCAGACGGCTGCGCGTATTGCACGTCTTTGTCTTTTCCTTTCCATGACCCGCATTCCGATCCCAAACACGACATCGACACTCTCCAGGTATCCACAACACGAAATGCAGAGGAGGACACGTCGGCGTCCGAGTTGGGAGCATGGGCTGTGGATGGGATGGAGGCTGGACACTGAGTGGTCCGAGTGTATGCATCAGTGTGATTTGGAAGGAGTGACGTTTGTATCATATGCAAGGGCTTCCAGTGTTGTAGTCACGAACAAAGATCATAGCACCACGGACTTGGAGTTCTCCGTTCATGCCCCCGATTCTTGGTCATCCGTCTAGCCTGAATACTTGGAGTAAGCAAGGTGCGTTAGGATGTTCAATGCATGCCGGCCCTATGCTCTCCTCGAGGTCACGTGTCACCCAGCACGTGGATCGATCGATTAGGGCGAGAGAACTTGGAAGTTTCACTGTTCGACACACTACTACCCCGGTGGTCGTAGCGGGGTGAAGAAACTACCTACAAGGTTGATCAAACCTCTCTCATCGAAAAAGATGCCCGTGCTGACTGTTATAATGTACGAGAGCTTCCTCCGATCCTCGAGCCTGAGGAAGTTTCCGATACCACACAGTGACGGTTCCTCGTATCGCGTGGTGAGACAAACCACTCAAGGGTTTATTTGATGACATTGATCATTTCGCGGGCACATTTCCAGTCTGTTTCTGTTCAAAGACGACGGCCTCTTCCAGGTCGCTTATCATATCATAAACCCAGGTCATACCGAGCCAGGGGTCACGGAAGAAGATGCCCAGGTAAGCTTCTCTGGAGTCTGAGACGGTGACCCCCTCGAGGTTTGCCCGCCGCGCCCAGAAACATGTATACAAGTATGGTCAGACGACGCGCGAGGCTGCTCGGTGGAATAATTTCGAGTCGAATGGGGCCATGCAGGAAAAGCTCAAACGATTCCTCGTATATGGTAATGACCTCCGCAATATCTCACTCATGATGAATCGAGCGTCAAGAGGGTGCCCAGTCGGGCGGTACTTTGATCGAGCGCAAGTTCCCTGCACAAGGCGATGACCGCCTCGAGGTCTCTCATCTCACCCACCTTGTCGTGTCGCACGAAAAGACAAGGGGCCAGACTGTGTAACCCATGTGTTGGGCACCCATCCCCGGGCCCGGACTACTAGGTTTACTTCGCCAACCGTAACCAGGTACCCACATGACTTGTTTGATCTCATCATACGATGTTGTCATCTCCTCCCACTTCGGCTTCAGTGTTCTGAACGTCCGACAATTGGAGCGTACGACAGATCAAGAAACCGAACCCAATTCTCCGCGGCAATGACTTTTGTTAGTTGTGAGCACCGAACCTTCGCCTTTGAGAGTAAGCGCCACGAGATGGACTCGAACAAAGGGGCTGATGATCGGACGAACGATATATCATACTAGCGACCGGTATTAGATAGCTTGCCACCTAAAAGAAACGAGTCTGAAGTTATCTGCCTGTGATACGGTGGCATGATCAAACGCGTAAAGTGTAATCTGTCAAGATCCAACGAATCCTGCCACAACTAAATCCGCCACATCTGGCAGGTGATCGTATTGACAGAATCAGATTCGAGGGAAGAAATGGCGAGGAGGGTAAGCGACACGGCAAACAATCCGCGTGTGACGAGATGCACGACCTCGGAATAGTCAACGGATCATCACAGCACTGTGGTGTGAAGGGATTCGGCAGAAGTCATCAGCAAAAATAAGTTATTACCCGAAACTAGAGATGAGTCAATTACATCCAATGTGAACAAGGTCTATCGACCGTCGTTCCCCCCAGAGACTAAACTTGGTTCCTACAACAGCTTGCGCACGCTTTTAGAGCCTCGCTTTCGCCCCCGCCGCGTACGACCCAACCATGCCCGCGCTGTCACTCACACTTCCTGTGGGTGAGGACACGACCTGTTGTCGCTCCGCCCAAGCTAGGAGTTCGCTGATGAACGAATCGATCTCCTCTTCCGTGTTCCCTGCATGAATGATGACTCGGATTCTAGGTCTCTTCACAACCGGATAGGTCATCGGCGAGACCGCGTGTCCCCTCTGTAGCAGATAGTCCGCCAGTGTGCGCGCATAGGGTGTAAACACAGGGATGACCGGAGAGAACAAGGCACGATCAGAGACCGCAACCATGGCATCAGATTTGTTCAACGCAAGGACGGTCTCAGGAACGTTCCGCAGGGCAATAAATAGCTGCTGACGTGCGTAACGGGATAGGCGATTTAAACTTTGCCGAAGCTACAACGATTGATCGATGATGGGAATTGAAGCCCTCGATTAGAGAATGTACCCGGTGGGGAATAGTCAACTATACATACCTCTCGGCCGCGTGCACTCGATATGACATCGAGGCATGATTCAAGGGCGTAGATGTCAGCGTATGGCATCGACGTCGAAAACATGATGCTCTTTGCGAAATTAATCAAGTAATCCCTTATGATCGGTGAGGTCAGCACGACGGCTGTGAAGCAAGATCAACATCGGAGTTAGTTCCCTAGATACACATTTTCAAAGTCGGACAGAACATACCTCCGTGAAATCCCCACGCTTTACCGAACGTATGGACCGTAGTATGGATACGATCATTCAAACCTAGATCCGAGACAAACCCAGCTCCGTTTAGCCCGCATATTCCTGACGTGTGGGCCTCGTCCACGACAATGTGCGCATGTCCGGCGGGCACAAGGGCTTCCATGAGTCCCACGATATCTGTTAGAGGACAGAAATCTCCGTCCATGCTGTATAGACTCTCCACTACAACGAACACTGTGGAGGTACCTCGAGTAATCTGAGGGTGCTTCTGCAAAACGCCGAGGAGGCATTGCTTGAACGAAGTTACGGAGTTGTGGGCGAAGCGGTAGGAGGCGCGGGACGATAGACGAATGCCCTCTCGAGAGGACGAATGGATCAACTCATCGTAGATGATGACGTCGCTTTTCTGTGGGACTGTAGCAAGAAATGCCAAGTTGGCACTGAAGCCAGAACCGAAGAGCAAAGCGGATGGAGATCTGAAGAATTGCTTCAATGCATTCTCGAGTGCATTAAACTCTGCAGAATTGCCCGTTCCAAGGCGAGAGCCAGTTGAACCAAACAAACGAGTTTGGGGTGCCGCTTGCACTTTGCGCAAGAAGCTGTCCCTCAGTATACGGTCTGTAGAGAGCGATAGATAGTCGTTTGAGAAGAAATCGGGAGCATAAGATGGGAGAGGCTCGTCGAGACTGAATATTGTCATGCCCTCCGTGATTCGATCGGAGATAGCTTGCTGAAGGGCATAAAGCAAAGACGAGGATTGGGACATGATAGATGGGGAGAGAATGATGCCAGATGGCAAATTGCGCCCGTCATTTATGCTCGGGAGGCGCGACAAAACTCAACAGTTACACACAGGTTTCAGAGTATAACATTCATCCGATATGCTCGTCGTCAACAACCGTACATCGGGAAATCAGTAAAGCCTTAAGCATTGGGCATGTGCGATTAACTAGAAATAGCATTACTCACTGCTTATGATCAAGAGATTCAAACCTAGATCGACCCAGGTCATTCGACACACGCGCGAAACAAACCAGAAGGCCTCGGTAACTGGAACTCCATACAGGAAGATTGCACCAGTGACCGCTTTTGCTCAGTTGAGCTTGTCTTTCTCATGAGCAGAGTACAGATTTTTCCTCAGAGTAGGTACCCCTTGTGAGACGATTCGCACCCGATGATGATATATTGATAGCCGACCTATACCAGAAAAACTGTGAGCAGCCGAGACGGATGGATAGGTGGGAGGGCACAAGTCCAACTACTTTCAGATGCGCGATAAGGTTGACGTTAGCCCGCGAGACATTCTTGAAACTTCATGCAACGTCAAGCTGCGGTTAGCTAGCGGCGTTGCAAAAGACAGACATATTATAAGCAGTCCCATACCAAACGGACAAGTTGAAGCGCCTTGTTCTGATGTGATTCTGTGCATTTCATATCCAACACCATCATAGGGACCTGAGGATGCGGTGTATTGAGCGATACCTGGGCCGAGCCTATATTGAGAGATGCGACGAATTGACCCTTCCTCAGAAGGCAGCTAGCTGTACCGCCAGTTTTGAGGTTGTCAGTAGTGTGTGGCCAGGAGCAGGAAGTGTGAGGCACCGTCAATGGCTTGCTGTAAATTGGAAGTTTGCTTTGTCTAACCATGGGGCGTTCGGGACTGCAGGGCCTGGATCAAAATTCAAGCTTTGGTCGTGTTGGTGAATTGAATCAAAGTACCTGCCGATATACTGGACTTGCTCACGGAATCTTATGTAAAGTACAAGATCTTGAAAATTTACTTACATACTCAAGATCTAGCGTATGCTTGGCCATTTGTCTGTACCTCGAGCCGGATGTAAACATTCCCCTCGCGACTCGATGATTCGACCGACATTGGTATAATACTAATTCTCATATGGGTCCACGATACCATCCATCATGTGATTGTAATTGCTGCCTTACTAGATTCAGTACGAACTTGAGGCTCGCATCTGGGCCCTTCTCACCATGCGGCAAATGTGTTGTCTGGGTGGACTTTGAGGAATCTAATAAATCGTGGTCTGGGCTGGGTAGGTCTCCGCCATGTCCGTCGACGTCTAGGTCTATTACTTTTTAGCGGGACTCGATCGCTTGACACGATAATAAAACACTCGAGCAAAGGAACACTACCAGATGACTGACATGAGGCGCGGTGTTTCTTAACCCCAAGTGGCGAAAACGAAGTCATGTGGGACGTAAAACGAGCACTGCCCTACCCAGCGAGACCGTACCTCCGCCCATGTACTTTGCAACGAGAATATTTGGCTGTGTCACTATTGGGTGGGCTGTCACGCCCCATTGCAGGCAGATTATGATGGCAGATGTTTATCGGGTCGAGACAGGGAAAGGCAGAGACAATGATCCCCCAGGGAGGTGAGGTGACTATTGAATAGAATTCCTTTGTAGATAGGACACTGCCTGAACTTGCTCCCAGGACGTCGTCGGTATCGTACTGGACCGCGGTGGATAAGAGAATGGCTCATGCAAGTTTTGCCTCGTGCATGCGCCCTGCACATGTCTTGTGAGTCGTTCGATCCTTCAAGAAACGTCGGAGGCAGTCATTTTTCCCTATTCGGCAACCAGGCGAGGCGATAGGTTTGGCAACTTGAAGGATGAGGCCCAGACCCAAACGTGGTGTAGATGGGACAATATTACTATATGGTGGTTAGCGAACGCGATTAGATCCTCAACCTTGACTCATCGTGAGTCGTCGGTGAGTAGAAATGCAATCCCAGAGGGGCATGTTCAATATTGCAGTTACTTGATCGGCAACGGGGGCCGCATCGGGTTGTAGGCTGGAAACTGACTGCAAGGAGCTCACCCCATTATCGACCCTCGCATGGCAACGAAATGTATTGGAGTCATGGCAAATTGCCGTGCCAATCCAGAAACGTAGCAATGGAATATTCCATAGCCACGAAGCCCGAATACCATTGTTCCAAGGGGGAAGGGCTGGTTTCCCAGACATCTTGACTGCGGTCCTTGGAGTAGGTCCAAGATGATGTCGAGAGATTTTGGACACCATGATCGGTGGTTTTTCGTTTGAATTGGTCGAGTGCTTCTCCTGCAATGCCCACTCTCATCACCGCGGTCCGAGTCAAAAGCGCTTGTTCGTACGGTCGGTTAGTCGCAGAACGTTGTTGGCAGGAGGTCTTCGGCATACAGGTGGATTCCATCTCCGACTGAAAATATTTTTTAGACACCTTGGTCTCCGACTCAAAAAAACACCCGATTTAGCAGGTACGGAACCGGCAACGAGTATATAACTCTGCCGAGCAAGGTGGCGCCACGGGACTCCTTGGCCTGCTGGTCATATTACATCCAAAAATGCTTCTAGTCTACCTCCCTTGGAATGTACCACACAGAATTCCCAGTCTGCATCACGATAAAACGAATGTGTCAATCTGGTCGACATATATCCGTACAACGCACCCAACTTGAAGCGTGTTAACTTCAATGTTGTGGCGCGCTCACTGCGAGTCGCCCCTCCGGCAGATCCAAACGAGTGGGTCCGCGATACAGCCCTCTCTGTCATGACGAAGAGCCGAGGATCTCTCTAGCACGCCCGTATCGTCATAAAGTTCAGTACTTCGGGTAGAGTCCCATCGACACGTTTAGGCGTTATCGACATCTATTCGGTTCGCTTTCAAACCTTTGAACAGGCCATGATCCCATTACTCGGGGATTTCGGACACGTGAAACGCTAGCCAGTCACCATAGGCCTCAGTAAACGATTACGTTCTTCAAGCTTATCTTGCCTCGCGCCTACCGTGATGTCAATGACCCTGGGGCAGTCGACCACGCGCACGGCCAGGTGGGTAATCGCTGACCGGCAATTCTTCGAGACGTTGTATGTAGGCATCAAAACCAAAAAGTTGCCAACTGTGGAGTGAGAATGTAAAAACGCCATCATCCGACTCGCGTGATCAATTCGGATCCACCACACGACACCAAGTATTACACGAGGTTGATAACCACACTCGGCACCATCTGATATTGGGGGAACGGTGAAGAGACAACGTTCCGTATCAGTGATCCAACGGAACTCCACGCACCGACTGCATCATACTTATTCCGCGGATTAACAAAGGCCGTCTTCGCTATCAATCGTCCCGCCTCTGGTCACCGCGGAGTGCGCCGTGAGATACATAATCACATGCGATTCTGGCACAGGGAGAAGATACACGAAGAGATCACTCACCGAAATAAAGGCAAAACCGGAAAACAGCGCAGTCCAGATTCCAGTGTTGGCGGTGGGAAAGAGAACAGAACGACCAACCCGGCGGCAATTGTCAGGTCGGCAACCGCCGCCACAGCCCGTACCGTGGTGAAGATGCTCTGTAATCACATCAAAGTAATTCTCGGATTGTAGGTATCCCCAGATGCGCTCCGCTGTTGGAGAAGTGACAAGTTGCTCATTCGTGGGATGCTTGCCTAGGGATGAGTGACAGAACTGGTTTCTGGAATGTTGACACACGGCCAAATGCGATAACAAATTGAATTGATGGCATAGAAATGAGTCGCGTATCAAGGGTTGTCTGGAGCATTTCCGACTCACCAGAAGATCCGGCTGTGAGGGATGACGAGTTGAGAGAACGCCCGAGCCAATACAACGCATTCACGACTCGCCTAATTCAAACAAACATACAGGCTGGCGTCTCTAAAATTGCAGCCTCTTAGTCTGCCAGATTCAGATTGGTCAAGAATCTTTTCTAGCATACTAGCATTGCTCAGTGCCTATCACTGACTGTGAAGGGGAAATGATTGGCAAGACACCAAGTACACGTAGGACAACCCACATATCTAAATCCGGTAAGTAAGGAACTTCGTCTGGGAGGATACAGACACGAGAGCCTCACGAATGTCGATCAGCACCAATGGAAACATAATCTGCGAGAGGTGTGCACCGTGAAACAAGACCTGCCACTGTAAATGTGTCGGTCAGCGTGCTTAATCACGACCCGTCCCTCGAGCACCTGCCAGATATTCGCTGGGACTCCGTTGATATCAGTATGCGCACACCAGGAGTAAATCAGCTTACGGGATCGCGATCTCGATTCGATGGAAATCACAGAACCCGACGATCAGAGAGTCGTAGACTAGCATGGAAGCTACGGCGAGACAAACCTTCTTACCTCCTTTCACGACGAGAACTTCGTGCACCGTATTCGCCAAACTGTGTCAAATATTATGGAGTGGGGGCTCTCGTTATGATCACTTGCCAGAACCACAGGACCAGTGTGTATCGTTGAACTGAACCGCACAGATACGAGTAGCCGGGCGGTAACCCTCAAGGACAATCGATCTTCCGACCTGCGGACGGGTTACCCGTCGTTTGCATGTATCGAGGAATCAGAAGCCTCCACAGAAGGTTACTCACTGAATTTAATGTATAAGTATTCAGAAGCCTCGTGTCAGTGCTTCCGTGTCGTGGATTGGAGGAACGTTTGCTTACGTCTGCGTACATGTCGTACCCCACAAATCAACAGAGAATAGGTGGCCAACAGCACAACACCATACGTGGGGAGCTGTAGAGGACACGATGGAGAAACTGGAATAGCTCCCAGGACGAAAATTGTCGGTGAACGGGCATGTTTGTAGTCGAGAGAAAGCTGAAACAAAAGGTCTTCGCTTGATGGATTGCCATGAAGTTCCAGCGAAAGCATTATTGATTGCCGTAACAAGCAGGAATCTAAAGTGTTCCCCTATCTTGCAATTGATCTCCAGATCTTATATATCTCGGATATTTTCCCGATCGACGGAGGAGCACACCCGAGTATGAGCCTTGTTCGGTAATGTGAGCCACATGTGGATATCCTGAAAGGCAGGCTCTCGATACTACCATATCTGCGCACACATACATCGAATTGTTGTCGCTCGTGCGGTACTGATTCGTTCCAGAACCCATTCGTTGGTGTGCTGCCCATGGTGGCGGGTGGTCACCACGACTGCGCATCAGTGCATGCCACGGTCTAAATCCTTAGCGGGAGCGATTGAAGCGAAATTCTCGGGGACAGGCTTGCACCTCCGTCAAATGATCATGAGTCACGTGGTAGCTGGCCAATGGGTGGTTGCACCGCCTGTAAGATTCTATTGTGACCTAAGCTTTGAACGTATCTCCGCACGGCAGGCTCATCTAAAAGTCGGACGCGCTTTGCGAGACAAACTTCCACCTTTTGTTACTCTTGGGTCAGTTCAGTAATGTCCTGATTTTGGGTATGGTTAACCGTTTTTACCCTTGATTCCCCTGCTTGCTAGCCGTCGAGCGATACTGTTACACTGCCTTTGCGGGTTGGGGATGTTATTCCGCGTCCTTTGCGAGTGTGACGTACGAAATCGGAGCTAGAGCGCGATCGTAATCGTAAGTCGATCGAAATTGGTTAATGGTAGGAACAGTTTGATTCGAAGAGTTGTAGTTGTGAGCATGGGCGCGAGATGGCCACTGAGGCTGACAATGCTTCGAAAGATTTCGAGACGTAATCGGGTTGATCTTTTGTTTGGCAGGTTCGTACATCGTTGTGAGGCGCTGCGCCCTTTTGAGAAGTATTGGCTTTCGCACTCCCAGATGTCCGATCTCCCTCGCCTTAAATTAACGACAATATATCAGAATCACGATAATCGTTGGTAAACCACCAACCCAGGGACCAAGTTACGCAGCTAGAGTCGAAGAACGTAGCGAGTAATTCACATACCTGGAGTGCGAGTTCACATTCAGTGGGAGTTGATATGATTTTGCATGACATTTCTCTGTCACAGGAAAGCGAGCGTGGCCCTGAATCTCCTAGTGAAAGGGTTCCAGGGGGGACTGTAGTATAACGATATGATCGGACGCGGCGGCAGGTGGGACAAGTGGCGGACGAGAATGCGTCATCCCCACCGCAATTAATGTGGCGGACCCTCGACATGACCATGCCCTCATGCTGAGCACAGCAGAATGAGTTGCAGTGGAATTGACGAGCGGAATCCTCGACAGTCCTAAAGACTCTTCGCCTCGACATTGCCCGCTCTCGACAAACGGACTGTGAAGCAATAGGAGGGAAATGGAAGCGGTGGCCTGTGGATCGTCACTTCACCCAGGGACACAGTGCCATTGCCAGGAGGACAGTGACATAAATACGCTCTAGACAGCACTCGATTGTGGTGGAGCTGTGGTGCACCGTCACTGATGAATTTGGCGTGTAGGGCGTGCGTGGACAGATACCAGTGCAAAAAGCAGGGAAATCGTGTCTCCGTCGTCGCCGGGCCAGTTGAACGACCACGTTCTATTTCCTTATCTGGGTTCGTCGGACGCCACGTGACATACCACCACCTCAACACGGGCACGTGGATTGACTCCGTCCTCGTCCTCGTCGTTGCCCGTAACAGGTATATGGTATGGGCACCGACATCGCCCCGACGAGCATGAACAAGACCCAAAAGATCAAGTCGGATTTAAATAGGCTATTTGCGGCGACGAACCAAGGAGGTTAGCGCGCACGAAGCATTGTCGAGCTTGCGAACAAGACCCCGTTTCTCTTCGGTCCCAGGGGCCAGTGCTGTGTCGGAAACGCCTATTTATCGCCCCGCTTTGCACTCTTGGACTGGCTCAGAAGATAGTCCTCCATCCTGGGCAACACTGCTCCGGCACGATCGAGGACAGTGTCTGAACATATAACACAATGCCTGAATGGCACCGACGTGTCGTACAACCTCGCTTATTGTCGTAATGGCTTCGAGTTTAACAGACCCGTTCGCCAATTCGACAATGCCGTCGGCAAGCAGTTCGTCCTTTCTTTCCCTCTCTCCACCACGAACTCCTTCACCTTGTGCACACTCACGTCTTTCACGCCAACACACGTCAATCAACTCACCTATATATCTGACAATACATGCATTCCGCCACATGTTCATCGACCCACCATCTCTCACTTTGAACCCCACTGTCGTCGCTTCCGGGACCATCTCGGGCAGCATTCCCTCGGCCAGGGCTCACCCGTTCCCGGACTCGCTGCCCTTGTCCACGCTCTTTACCCCAGCGCCCGATCAATCCTCGACTCCACCATCGTCCCTCACCTCTTTTTCGCCCAGCCCCCGACTACTTCCGCCTTCTGAGTTCTCCCCGACAATGCCACCTCCAGGAGCAGCCGGACATCCCTACCATTGGGACCGGTTCGCTGTTATCAACCCCTTGCGTCAATCGAATTCAAGGTGACACATTCCGTTGACGTTCTTCGTACTGTTGACCCTAGTTCGGTTCCAGCGTTTCCTTTTCTTCGGATTTGCCGGGACCCAACACGGATACAAGTACCAGCTCGGGTACGAGCCTACAGCCCTCCTCCGCTTTCAGCTCTAATTCGGACGTTTCTGCCCCACCCACATTTCGGTTGACTACGTCTTTGACAATGTTGACCTTATCCTCGACAATTCCGTCGTCTCCATCCTCGTCACTTACACTCTCTACCAACCCTTCATCCACGTCAGAAGCCACCTTTATCTCCACTCCGACGTCCACACCTCCACTTCCCACGACCTCAACAACGGATACGTACTCATTGCCGCCGCCAACATCCCCATATTATTCGTCCTACTCCCCGAGCTCGCTCTTTCCGTCGACGCCTGTCCCTACCCTTTCCATACCACCCTCGACGTCTGTGACAACCCAGAGTCCATCCGCTGCTCCAGAGACAACAGCTATTGTTGTTTCAACCACAGTGGTGACATCAGTCGACCCACTTTCCCCTTCAGCTCTAGGCTCACCCTCGACCTCAACTTATACGATCACGTCTGTACTTCCGGGTCAAGGAGGGACCGTCACTGATGTTGTCACCTCGAGCGGCGTGTTGAGCACCGAATCGCCTGGAAACGCAGCAGTCAGGTAAGCACACTACTTGTTTTCTCGCTATTTTTGTCCTAGGTTGCTTCACATGCGATCTGAGAGGATCATCGTGTTGATTGGATCTCCCTCGACGCTTATAGTTTGAGTTTCATACCTAACTCGTTTGTTTGCATTTTACCCCTGTGTCGTCATAATCTGCTCGACCTCGGCTGACCCTCTCTTCCGTGATCACAACCGGTCTTCCTTATCTGGTGATCCCCCACCTATCTGTTGCGCTTGGTATATCACCTCCATTCGCGTTGATGGTTCTCGGGGTCCGCGCCACAGTGGTGTTTCCCTTTCACCACGCACTGTCGCGGCGATCGTTCTCGGAATTGTCGGTGCGGTTGCATTTTCGGCCCTCTGGCTTTTTTGCGCTCGTAGACGTCATCGTGTACTGGTTCAAGAAGCTGCACTCATCCCGCCAGAGAACCACACTCCTGGCCCTCTTGATGACGAGATACCTGATATGGACGAATTTGGGCGTGGGATCGGCAGTACAAATGGTACCGGACATTCCACGAGTGGAACTGGACCAGTCACGGAAGAACGGTACGCAGGGCTCCTCGCAGCCCTGCACTCGGTAGAACGGTTCGGAAGAGGCAACGAAGGAGGGAGTACCGGAGGTGTCTATGGGTCTCACCGCGACGCCGCTACTGACATTGCTTGGGATGACGATATTGCCCGAGCGTCGTCTCCGACGTTGCCCCTCCACGCAATCCCCCCTGATGACCCCCCATATATGGTCCCGCTATCACCACCTCCACCTGTACCGCCACCTTCGTACCATCAAACAACACAGCCTGCTCCGCCTCCTTCTGCATATTATTTGACTTCGCGCAGGAAAAGCTCGCCTGGCCCGGATGCGGCCGCATGGCTCGGTGGATATAATTCGGCGCCATCTTATAATTCGCATCACACTCGCTCGCAGACACTGGGCTCTGGTTCTGGTTCTGGCTCAGGCTCCGTCGACGCTCTTACTAGGACACGAACTGGAAGCGAAGAACCGCTGCTGGGCATTGGAAGGGCAACTTCAGAGGCGTCCACTGGTTTTTCTACACCCGGAGGCGCCAGCCTCACTATCGTAACTGACCCAGGAGGCAACAGGATCGACCTTGGATCCGCATTTGGTTCGGTGGCGGGTTCGATGTA
>JBBPQE010000417.1:0-21296 GCA_038092335.1 Boletus vinaceobasis
CGTCTGGAGTCACTTCATCTCCATCCTCCGTCCGATATCCCCAGGTGTGGAACTCGGTTTCTGAATGTTTCGGGACGACAGCGACGGACAGCCCAGTGATGTTTTCAAGTGCCAATGTTTCCTCGATAAACGTCGAGAGTTGTGGGGTGATAACGTTGCCTTTGTGCAGGGGTGCATGGGGAGTGCTGAAGGGGATCTGAGAAAACAAAGTGGGGTAGTTGTATGACACCAGTGGCCAGGCCACCAACCCAACACCGACTGCAAGGAAAAGCGCCATGATGGTGGTTCTACGACACGCCGTTCAACCAGCGTGTCCAATAACGTATCAGATCCATCAAGGAGCTGGGAAACGAACCAGGTAGGTACCACGAAGAACTTGGCAGCATGACGTTTTGTTCGAGGGCGGTACTCACGGTCTCTCCCACCTGACGCCACCAGATTCGGTGACGATATTCATAACATCAATACAGAATCAATACAGTTTCTACACACATACGCAGTAGCAGTAGGGACAAGACACGAGCGACAGATCTACGAAAGAATGGTGTACAACACGAGCGAGATGAGAAAGCGAGTGGAAGCAAGAGCATAAGTTAATCGTAACAAATCACGGTGAACGAGTGATCAAGTAAAAGGAACTGTAACGCGAGACGCACTAGACCATACGATTCACACTTGTGGGGAAGGAAGGAAGCGGAGGGCCAAGATGGCATACGGTGCGCCTCGCGACTTGCGCGAAATGGTGTCATCGTGTCGTTGGGAACAGTGCTAGTCCAGCTTGTGGGTACTGGCCCCACTTGAGCACGCAGTGACCAACCGGATCACCTTACCGACCTCGGTAATGGCATCGAGCCATAACAATCTGCAGGACCTGAGAGCTGCCACACGCATCCGTCCGCCTCGAGCATTCAATACCCACTGTCCACAGTGAGGAATCGTTTGATCATACGCCATGCATCGAAAAAGGACTCGGGATGCTTAGGTGCCGCGTCGAACGAGACGGCGCTTGTGCAACCCCCTCTTCGAGTCTCCACGCTTAGCGAGTAATTGTTCAGTGGAACGAGACGTCACGTAGCAGGCGGCCCCTAGGTTGTGAGTAGTCGAATTCATCGATGGAGTTGCAGAAGGAGTGGTTGTCGGTGCGGTTGGGACCGTTGGGGAAGAAGGAGAAGGAGGGTTAGTGGGCACTGTCACATTTGGTAAGGAAAAACACGGATAAAAAGTTGGAAAGAGCTGAAATGGAATCAAGTGGAAGGACGAAACTTACCACCACTTGAAGCCGAGGCTGTGGGTGAGGACGACCCTGTTGCCGGTGTGGCAGAAGAACCGCCAACAGAACCGGAGGGTTGAGTGCCACCTTCGCTTCCGCCAGTACCAACGAAGGCAGCCACAGGGGGACCAGGGAAGGTGTAGGTAAGGGGTGGGTTGTAAATCTATCGCTTGCTTTCAGCTTTCGTCTACGGAGATAGAATGAAAAGCGCACGTTGGTATCATAAATTCCAGGGTCAGTGTCCGAATAGCAGCCAGGAAAAGTGCATTCTTCGCTGCTCGTTGCTGCACCAGTGCCTGAGCCTCCAATGCTGAGCTGGATGCAGCCTGGGTAGAACTCCGCGCCACCAACCGTCATGGCAAGCTGAAGGGAGATGATCTCGGAGCGGAGGAGGTAGTCACCAGGAGCGATGTTGTCAGGGATGGTCACGTTTGTAGGCATGCCCTCCACTGTAGTACCCAGGCTCAGATAAGGGCCAGTTCAGATCTATTCGTTTATAAAATGACGCACTGATGTTGGCCTGATACCAAGTGGTGTCATCCGACTCAACACCAAGCTCCGAGAGTTTGAACCACTCGGCATTGGTGGAATCATAGGAGGAACAAGAGCCACTGCATTTCGTCATGTAATGCATGATGGGCCCGACGTTGTGAGGCCACTGTCAAGAAAACTGAACCTCCATGGAAAGCGTAGAACAATTGGGGACGCACATCCGAGTCACCGGTAGAACCACCGACCCATTGAACCAGGATCTGGCTTCCTGGATTACAACTCGCAACGTTCGCAGCTAGGGTCGCGTTCATGCCACAATTGATGGATGGATTAGTCGCGCCTTTGACGGGGGAGATCGTTGACACCTACTCCGCGAACGATGTCAAATACAGAACCGAGCAATTCGAGTACGAGGACTGACCTGTCTGATAATACTCGGGTTCGTAGTTCCACCTGGCTCATTTCCGGAGTACGATTGACCATCAATGGTCACGGACCCGATATACCCATGGGCTGAGACGAGGGCGGGTAACAAACCCACGACAAAGGGGATAAAGAGAGGGTGTATCATCTTTAGTGGGGGTATCGATGGGGCACAGCGAGCGATAGGCTCGTTCAACGCGCCGCTTAAGTAGGTGCACAAATAAAAAAAGGGGGCAGGAAAGGAGAGATGAGTATAAGAGCGCGAACCAGAAGAATTCAGATGACGACGTAAAGAAAGACGAGTGTACTTATAGCCGTTGCATTGGTTTGCACATGGACGTGGGGCGGATGCCACACAGCACGGCTCTCTACAGAGAGAAGCGACGGAGCGGCACAATGCAGTTACCTAGTAGAATACGGGTATCAAACGCACCTGTCAGAGGCCTGATTTGTGATCGAACCCGTGTGCATTTTGTTCAGCCTCGAGGCAGGGCAAGCGCCTCATGCTCACGGTAATATAAACAACACGTTGCGGTTATGGAAAAAGGTCTTTTCGTACGGAGAATAAAACACGACGACTCCGAGTCGGTTAAGAGGTTGCTCTCAGAATCATAGGCGGGGATACGCAAAACAAAGACGGCGTTGCTGC
Organism: Boletus vinaceobasis; assembly: GCA_038092335.1. NCBI lineage: Eukaryota > Fungi > Basidiomycota > Agaricomycetes > Boletales > Boletaceae > Boletus > Boletus vinaceobasis. The sequence goes on from JBBPQE010000417.1 coordinate 2,835, forward strand.
AAACTTATCTGCCCACCGGAAATAAACGTTCTAAATAAGGTTGCCGCAGTCTTACCATGGCTGCCTCACTCGAAACTGACATTGTCAAGTTACCAATCGAATAGGCATGTAGTCACCGAAAACTCATCCACAGCGTACTCATGAAGCTTCGAAAGTAAAGAAACGAGACAGACACCGCTGCAGCAAGGGTATATTATACACGGAATGGTCGGGGAGCGGGTATAAAACGTTAGTTTTGGAACGTGAGTTGGTGGTAGGTACTAAGACGTGATCGATTCGGACGCAGTCTCAGGACACTGATCAACTTGACTATCAGTAAACGATTTTCTCGCCCCAGGACTCTGACTTACCTCTGATGTTTGGAAGATTCATGCACAAGTTATTCCAGTGCACCTTACCGTCTCCATTTCCGGGCCACCCGGATCAGTAACTTTACAAAAGTCTAATTTGAACTGAAATGCTGCTTGCATAAACTGACCGTGTATGCGATTTTGATGAGATCCGGATAGCCGTCACAAGACTCGTCTCAGGCAACTTATTCATACCGATGGGCCGCTTTGGGGGAGGTTCGGGAAATGATCAGGGGGAGGAGAAAATGCCCACAGAGCAGGATCATGGACGATGAGCTGTCGTGGACCCCAAGACGAGGATCAAGGGGTGAATACACGTTGTCAACATCCTCGAGTGCTTCGACTGCTGTGTGGCTCATTCCTTTGCTGTTTCGCGTTCCCGCCAACCTCGAGAACGATTTCCTCTATCGACTATCCAGAGATCACCACCACCACTGCAACAAGCGTCCATTAAGGTGAGGGCAGTTGACAGTAGTGACCCGTAGAGCCATCTTCGAGACCCTGTACATGATGGTGCAGAAAGGATGTCGGATTTCGAGTGGAGCGTCGTTGTGCAGGACAACCCGGTAACGGAAGCGATCTAAATCGCGACGAAGGCGAGGCATGAATACCAGGACAAGGGTGTACAGCCAAGAAAGATCGGTCGGCTAGGTGGGACTGGGGCATTCAAGGCAAGTGGAGAGAGTTCGAGACAAATGGGTGTAGTGACCGCATGGTATTACGGATCTGTGAGATCCGTTGGGAGGGCCACAAACGGAAAGCTTGACGGACGTCTTTTTTCGTAGAAACATCAGAATACAACATAAATCGAGCTCGTGTATGAGGATGTTACCATATGGTCGCCAATAACGTGCCTACGACCGACGAAAAGCTCAGTTTGTTGGAACCGACCATGACCAATAGTCAGACCACAATGTGCGTTGGTCAGGTGGGCCTGAGTGGAGATGTGGGTGAAATCCGTTCGTGGGGCTGAAGGACGCTTTGGAAAACAAGAGCCGAAGGATTTTGCTACGCACTTCAGGGCAGGTATAGAGAAATACGAACAAAGTAGGAAACGACAAAAGGAGCCTTTGTCGCCATCGTTGAGTTCTGACTGTTGGGTAGCCTGCCTAGTCGTTTCTTCCAGTCCCCATACAACGTTGAGCGTGATCCCCCCATCGGCGATACTCGGGTCACCACAATGACAACGACACGGGTGGGGTGTGCCGGAGATGAATGAATATGGGTGTGCGAAATGATGTATATCGATAAGGGGGAACGTGTATGCCAGGTGATAAAGGCGCATCTTGAGTGGGCGACCGCGCATCATTTCTCCCATCCATCTGTTATCTTGTCAAGCCTCTGTTATCTTGTCAAGCATGTCTCAGACAAGAAGCAGGCAATCAAGGAATAGTGAGCACAAGGGCGAGAGGTTTGGGAGTGGGATACTGACGGGGACCCAAGAGTCTAGTGAAAACAGTTCCTCCCTTAGCACCGCTCAGCAGCAAACGAAACCAATCGAGATCGATGGTCGAGGGGACATAAATTCAGTCGCCTTCCTCCATCATGGGAAGCACGTCGTGGGCGGTGGAAGGGAAGGTAAGATTCGACGTTGGCGAGTGGAAGATGGCAGGGAGGTGGAGACGCCAATGGATGCGGGGAGTACTGTTTGGGACATTGCGGCGTCACGAGATGGCAAGTGGGTCATGAGTGGGACGGAGAGTGGCGAGGTGATGGTGTGGAATGCGAAGAGCCACAAAAAGGTGACCGCGTTCAAAGCACACAGCAAGTCAGTGTATGCGGTGGACATCTCTCCGGATGGAACGAGAATCGCGAGCGGATCGGGTGACGAGACTGTCTGCGTCTGGTCATTCTCTGGCAAGCGACTGCTCGGCCCCTTCAAACACGACTACTCCGTTTATGCAGTCAAATTCTCACCCGACGGACGCCTCGTCGCCACTGCCACGTGGAACACCTCTGTTCAGATCTACGACAGTCAGGACGGCCGCCTCCTCGTCGACGTTCCAATCAGAGTCAGTTCGTGGTTCAATCAATCCCTCACCTGGGCCAGCGATAGCAAGCAGCTCTTTGCATTATCTTGGGATGGTAAGATCCACTGTCTCGATGTGTCCGCCGGGACGGCGCGCTCTCGATGGCCCATCCAAAGCAATGATGACCCCGGTTGCATCGCCCTAGCAAGCAATGGCACATTCATCGCTTCTTCTGCAAACTCGTCGATCTCGTTTTGGGACACTACGACGCACCAGCAAATTGGGTCTGTCATCCAGCACAAGACTCGCGTCAAGTCGATGGCTATCTCAGCAAACCACGACTTTATGATCAGCGGGGACCAGACAATCACGCTTCATGGCAGTCTCTATGACATCCTTCCTTCACCTTACTCTGATAGTGTAAGTGCGCTTCGATCAAAATCGCGCTGCCTGACGCAATTTTCTGATCACAAACTGCGTTGTTGATTGCTGTAGATTTTCCCTGAGCGGGCCATGCAGCGCATAGGGGAGGAAAAGGCAGATCTCGAGAGGACAATAAACTCCCTTCGCGCACAGGAGGAGGACTCAAGTGGGGCTATATTACCACCCTGAATTGTGTGTCGTTGACATCCGCGTTCATTAGACAACAAAATTGCGGATCTCAAAGGAACCATCCAGCAACTGCGGATCCAACTCTCCGACTCCCAGGATGCCCTGAATAAAACCACCGAGTCGTTTCGTGCACAGGAGGTGAACTCGAGTGCGTGCATCGCTGCCCTGACTCGCGCTTCATTGACATCCCTGTCCATTAGAACGCAGCATCGATAGCCTCCTTCAGATCCTTCATACCCACGAACAGAAACATACATGCGAAGCCCTGTATGCCGAGGACCGCATAATTGATGCTGCGCTCTCTCTTCTCGAAATCATCAACACTGCAAGCGAGGAGGTCAAAGGCAATAGCCTGCTAATGGACTGGCTTGCGAGTGAGTTTTCGCGTCGTGCGCAAGGACAGACTTTTCAATCTCTACCATCAGAATTCAAGAGCCGATGTATATCGGCATTGGAAATAATTGGAGACAAGATATCGAACACCCAGAAACAAGAAGAAGCGGCCGCAGCCTACTTTACCGCATTGTTACTCAGTCCCTCGACCCCGAACAGCTTGCTAATGAAGTGGGCGAGCACTGTGTTGATTCGTAGCTCGGCTAACGAAGCATTGAGCGCTGCCGCCCAGGTAGGCATTATAACGATAGTCTGAAGCTGGACATTGACAGTCTTCGGATCAGTTCGAGCTCCCAAGTTTTCTGATCTACCGTACAGTTTGCGATGTTCTTGAAGTGAATGGTCGCGTTTTGGAGGCAGTCGAGTGTTTCCAACAGGTGCAGGGCGAGCTACGAGAGGACATGAAGTCTATGGATGAAACCGAGTGGTTCGCCAGTGAGGATTTCCTACCTGGTTTGTGGTCCCCAGTCTTTTATGACGTTGAACATTAGACTTCGAAGCGCGCTGCCTCGAGACATTAGAGCAACGGGGAGATACCGCCATGGGCTCTGCTTCATTCAAAGATGCCGTCGTTCATTACACTACGGCGTTGACCCTCAATCCTTCATCGATGGACCTTTTGACCAAACGAAGCAAAGCACGAGCTGAGATTGGATTATGGCAAGGTTCGCTGGATGACGCTGATGCAGTACGTGTGTCCCGATCTACAACGGAGCAATTAGTTAATGTTATCCCAGGCAATCAAACTCGACCCGTCATCTCCACGTGGCTACGAAAGAAAGCATGCGGCACTCCTTGGCGCTCGCTGTTATGATGAAGCAATCGATGCATATAACGTTATGCTTCTCAAGCTTGAACAATCTGCTGATCCTGTTACTCGGGGTAAATATTTTCTCATTCGAACGAGAGCATCGCCTAAGGGTTCTGCCTCTTGCAGAATTGTGTAACAACTATGTGGCCCCATCGCGGACGGTGGTGGCTATTCGCAGCTCTGTCAAACGAACCCAGCGTGATACCCCACTCGCCCTCATTAACACGGAGACAGGTCGTCTTTGTGGCAAGCAGGAGCGTGTGGATGAATTCGAAGCTGATCCAACATTCAAGGAGCTCGTTGCATCCATTACGACAAAACGCGACAACTCTCGCATCACACAAACCGTTCAGCAATACTTCCGATATGCTACATTCTCCCATACTTGGGAGGCAGCTGAATCCGAACCGCTATTCCAGGATGTCCTTGATAAAACGGTACACGAACTGGCTGGATCATCCACTGTCCTGAAGTTGGTGATGTTCTGTAGGACAGTACGAGAAGCTGGCTTTCGCTGGGCATGGTCTGACACATGTTGTATCAACAAAACGGACGGCCCAGTGCTTCAGGAATCCCTGACATCAATGTTTAGGTGGTACCACGAGTCTGCCCTCACGATCGTTCACCTAAAGGGGGTACGATCTGACTCGGAGCTGCGTGCTCTGATCAGGAGTCTCTGGAACACTCGTGCATGGACATTGCAAGAGTTCTTTGCATCTCGCGTCATTCGTTTCTACACTGAAGATAGGAAGCCTTATCTCCCTGATGAAAGTGTATATAACCACAAGGATTCACCTGCAGTCATGGCCGAGATGGCGGCCGCAACCGGGGTTGACGTACAAGTTCTACTCTCTCTCCGACCCGGATCAGAGAACGTACGGCAGAAACTTTGTCTTGCGGCGACGCGCACTGCTACGAAACAAGAGGATATAGCCTACTCGCTGTTCGGTATATTTGATGTCGCCATCCCAGTCACGTATGGCGAGGGCCAGCAACGCGCTCTGGGTCGGCTCCTGCAAGAGGTCCTGACTCGGTCAGGCGATGTCAGCATTTTAGCCTGGACAGGGAAGGCATCCGACTACAACAGCTGTCTTCCTATGGAGATTAGTGTATATCGCGAGCCAGAGTCACTGTATATCCCGTCGCCAATCCAGGATGGCGAGATGGACGCGCTGGTTGTGGAACTGCGGACTTCCTCATATCTCGACTCGGCTTTGATGCTGTACGATCGTGTCGTCAATCTCCCATCCCCACGTCTTGCCAGCCGCCGTCTGAGTTTATCTTGCGTCATGTTTCCGCTGACAGGTCCATTGGTCGCAAGCAGTGATTCACAGCATGTTTATCGAGCCACGACATCCGGACTCGGGAACGTTGAGATCAAGACGACAGAGGACTTGTCTGGCCTGGCCAATCTAGTACTCGTGCACCCATGGCTCCGGTGCCTTCTTGATCCTGCCCTTCCTTTCGAGGACCTCCCGTCACTCTATGGGGATGGTTTGTTTGCCGATGCACCCCCTTCCTCGTCATCACACGTCGTGTCGCCCCCACACAATTTGTCACAACTTGACAAGGTTACCAGAGCATTACGGCTTTTCGCGCGTCTCAGACAGCATTTCGGGGCACTCTTACTCGTTCCTTTATCGCACAATGAGTACAAACGTGTTGCATCAGATCACCCTATCGTCGTACAACTACTCAGCAGGGTCCCACCGCGCTATCTCGCACAGACGATACGGACGCTAGATATCTTGTAGCTACCACACTCTGGGAGTTCGTCTGTCTTCGTTTCCAGATCTCCTTGTCTTGTCATCTCAGACGTGACTATTGGGTAGACCATCTTGTTTGTACAACCCGGTGTATTATACCGCCTTTGTTGTGAATCGGCGAGTAGCCAGGACGATCACAGGGACCCGGACAAGTCTGCAGCAACGAATTGATTGTGGGCCGGCTGGGAACCTGGAGGCATCTACACGAGCGAGTGCGTGTCTCACCTCACATACTTCTCGAGTTAACAGATTCAGGGGGCATTTCTACGCAATCAAGTGGTGCGAAGCAGGCACAGCATGTTCTGTTTGCCCGACGATAAGCACATCATGAAACACACCGGGCAGCACATAGGTTCATTTAATCAAGAAGCCCGAACGACGAGCGGACAAATAAGTTGCAAATCAAACGGAATGATACAAGATTTGACCGTCGTGCATGGCATATGGCAGTGGCTCGCCTCCGCCGTCAACGTCACATTGACCGTCTCCGTGGTTCCAGGTAGGCAAGAGTTCGTAAGTTCGTCGATGGTCCATTAATTGTTCATATTGCTGCTGGGTTTCCAGAGTTTCATAGTAGCTGTAGGAGGATGTTGATCAGTAGGTCCAGTTGTATAATGGCAGATGGAATTCAATGCTAACTGTTTGGGGTATCCGGTTATCACGCTGGATCGAGAGATTCGTGCCAGCATCACCGTCCCCGAAATAAGTTCGGATTTTGGTTCAATCCTGAGGTTACTGGCGATTCACGTTAGGCTCTTTGAGGGTGTTGAGCACGAGTACGTTCGAAATGGTCCGGCCGGGATAAACGAACTCTAGTTATAGATGTGGGTTACCACGAAATTGCGTAACATCAAGACATTTGGTAGGGGACTGGGAAGTCAAAAGGGGGCCCTGTGGAATACTTTACCTTGCTTGCAAAGCATGCTTTCTCACTTTTTGTTCGGATTCAAGATAACAACAAACACAGATATAGAAAATCTCAATCCGGAGTTTGCCGTTCTCGATAAAACGTTACGCACGACAGGTTACATAGATGTAAATGTGTTGAAATGTGCAAGCACGAGGGCAGCTGCTGGCCCTGCAACGGGCCAGTTTCCTCCTTCGTTCCTGACTGATCGCTAGGATACATTCAACTGTGACTTACTTTATTCGTTTACCCTTTACAGATAAATCCCTTATTGTGTTATGATACACATCAGCAAAATCGAGTAATACTTATCTAAGCTTATTCACACTTTTCACACTGTCTAAGTTTAAAATAAGCGTGCCGCTGGAAAAGCAAACTAAGCACTGTACAAGCTAGGTCCATATTTTATTTTGTCCTTATTCACACTTTTTCAGACCTCACAAGCGTGCAGAAAAGGAAACAAAGGCGACACTAATATTGCTACCACGTGTTGTAAATTGAAGATTTGTGGTACATCGAGGATAGATTACATAATCACGAGCGCACGTTATTGCAGACATTTTCCCACTGTCGCACCTCAGTCCAGTACTCAATACTTGAGACTGGGGTGAGACAGTTTCATTTAGCTATACACATTTTCTTTTACTGATAGCTTCTAGTTTGACTCGTCTGCTTGTTAGGTTAGTTACCTTTTTTTTAAGTCCAGTACTCAATACTTGAGACTGAGTTTAACTCGTCTGCTTGTTAGCCTATTTTCATCACAGAACAAAAGGTTATGAGCCCTGTGCTCTAGAAAGTAACATTCAAAGATGCCTGCAACAGCCAGTACATCAGCTTCAGCTATTACTCCTTCAAGCCAGTCTATCTCATTGAAACAACCTTGAAGATCCTTTAGCAAAGGGATCCTAGGCTTAACACTAGAGACTAGGGAAGAGGACTTATGAGGGAGACTTTTATCTCAAGGGACAAACCAAGAGGACTAAACTGGAGGGCGTCCAGTAGTTCCTTGGGGTTTATATAGTGCAGCCTAATGCGCACAGACCAAGCTGTACACTACTACATGTGGACATATTACAACGGTAATTAAATACGTGCTGCACACACATGGTGTGGCAGAATGGAAGAGAAGAGAAGCATAAGACAGTAATAACCGTGAGAAGGAATGGAAGCATAGAGCGGAAATTAAAAGAGAAGGCATACGGTAATGAACGTGAGAACGAGATTGGATCTCGTGAGAAAAGAGAATATAACTAAATAGGGAAAGCGTCTGTGAGCGTGAGGAAAGAAGAAGAGAATAGTTACAAGTCCACGTCTATGTTGTGAGATTAGATAAACGCGTGGCTTGATAAGATTAGATAAGATAAGATCAAAGAAAAAGATAGGAAAAGAAATTGTCACTTCGTAACACTCATCTGCCAACAAGTCGAACCAAGGATCAAGTCGCCTCTATGACATCCCATCCCTCGAGAATGACAGAACCAATTTCCAGATGTGGAAATTCCGAGTTTTGATGGTTCTAGACATACGAGGACTAATGGGAGTTGTCGACGGATCTGAGAAGAAACCTGATGGATCCAACCCATCTGTTACAAATGTGGCAGACCCCCCATTGTTTTCCCTTAACGATCCTCCTCCTGTCTCATCCGACACCGCTTACCTCGCCCATTCGGGGTGAACCACCTTCTCTGGACTAGGACTCGACCCGGCTGTGCCAGACACTGCCTGGGCGGAGTTATTAGCATCAGAGCTATTCACTAATCCCACTGCGCCTTCGGGCTCTCTTCATCTCGGACCTATTTAATCTCGTACGCTTTTCTATTTCTCCCAAGATTAATCTCGGACTCTTTCCTCGCTCTCAATTAATCTCGGACCCTTTCACCTTTAAGTCCTGATCTCTTGTTCAGGACTCGTGTTCCCCTCCATTGTTTGTCTCATAGGGAATATTCCACGACTCACTTGTATAGTTCTCCTATTTAAGAACACGCTGGCCCTAGACTCATCTAGATAGTATTTAAGGCGGAGTTCCCCATGTATCTTCTCTCCTCCCGCTTGCTTCTCCCGCGATCCCTTACATGGATATGCCCTCGTCCCTTCCCTCTCCTGTATAAGGAGATACTCTGAAGACTTCCCTGGACTCATTGAGTGCCAGGAGCGTAGTCAAGACTTCCCAGGACTCGTTGAGTGCCTGGAGCGTAGTCAACCCCTGTTGAGCTTTTGTTGACGCACTCGTGTAACACCATTGGTGCTAATGGACTGGTTAAGCTGAGACAAGGAAGCGCGTGCCCAGATCACACTCACCTTGAAGGATGAGCCATTAAATGGCGTCCTATACTCTACAACGGCTGAAGAAGTCTGGAAAAAGCTAAACGAACGTTATGAGGGAAAAGGTCATCAGACTGTAGCATACCTCATTGGCGAGTTATTCTGTGGCACCCTATCCAACGAGTCTGAGATGGAACCACAACTGAATACAATGCGGCAAAAGGCTTATATGATGAAATCCCTAGGCCAACCTCTTGACGACTCGCTCGTGGCAATAGCCATAGTGATATCCCTTCCCCCTTCATACTCCACTCTCTGAACTATCTTAATGTCCACTGCCAACAAACTCTCTGTCGACACCGTAGTATTGCAAATCCTAGCTGAAGAAAAGTCTCAAAAGACAACTCAATCAGCTCTTCTTGCAAAAGGATCAAATTCACGGAAGTCAAATCAGAAGTCAAAGGAGAAAGGCAAGGAGAAGTTGAAAGACGAAAACAAAAGGAAGAAGTGTGTTCACTGCGGCAAACTTCATGGTGGAGAATGCTGGAAGAAGATGGCTGAAAACGCTGTGAAGACCACATTAGCCTCTTCAAACAGCGAGAAGAAAAAACCTAAAGATTTGAAGGAAAAGTCAGAGCTGACAGCCTGTGTTGCAAACATAACATCGCTTGACACACCTCCGCTGCAGCTCTTCATGGCAAAGCTAAAACAAAATGGCTCAGCTACCACCTTCAAATGGATTGTCGACTCTGGCGTATCTGCCAATATGACATGTCAGCGTTCATGATTCATGACTTTCCGCCCTCTTGTGCCACCGCAACCCGTCACTATCGGAGACGGACGCTCCATATATGCTACCGGAATTGGGTGAGTTATTGCCATACATTGACACAGATTATACTAGGGTCATTGAGGAAGGACAGATTCCCCTCCTTAACCTTAAAAGGAAGCAACAGGTAGAAGTAGTCATATCGGTCAAAAAGGCGAAAGTAGAAGAGAGAAAAAGGATCGTCCGTCTAAAGCCCACAGATGACGAAAGGATTATGACAAAGGTCTTACGCCCACGTCACACACTTCACCTCCCTAAACGTTTCAGGGATTAAAATACCAATATTTCTTTACTTTTCCAAAACCTCCTCTCTCTCACAATGTCACAAGCTCTTGTTGACGCTCTTGGGCCTAAGAACATGGCCATGTCCGATCAACAGAATCAAGCAATCATTGCAGAGTTTGCTGCAATAATGAACAACTCAAATAGATACGCTGACTTAATTGTTGAAATGCAAAGAAGGATGGACGCTCAGCAAGTACAGCTGAACGAAATAGCAGCAGGCATAGCTGCACTACGGGGTCAACCCCCACGTCCACCAGCAGCAGCACCGCCTGCTCTACCACCGGCACAAGGGGGTGGCTTCTCCTGAAAAATAGAAGTCTTTGCTGACCCTGGCACCTATGATGGTAGCAAGGGAAAGTTTGAAGAATGGTGGACTAAGATCCGCACGTGGCTCAACGTTAACCGAGCACATGTTCAACCCGGCTCCAATGATGCCGTGGTAGCAGTCTTGTCTCGCCTAGAAGGCAAAAATGCAGGGCACTTCGCCCAAACTCGTCTCGCAAAGGACCACTACACATGGGATGAGATGGTCGCGGAAATAGAAAGCCTTTTCCGGTCAACCAACCAAAGAGATTGGGCTACAAGAGAGCTCACCAATTTAAGGCAAGGGTCGACTGCCATTGAAAACTTTTTGGTCAAATGACAGGTGCTCTACTTCCAAGCGAGAGTAGATGTGACACACACAATATCGCTTCTTGAAAAGAACATCCGACCAGAGATAATCCGACGGATATTTGAAACCGGCAAGCGTACTGATGATGTCGCTGCCTATATGCAAGAGATTAGGAATGTTGGCAACAACATGCAGGCATTCCATTACATGCACAGCTACCAGAAGTCGTCATACTCTGGAAAACCAAAGGAGAAAGATCCAAATGCAATGGACATCTCCAACGTCAGCACCGGAAAGTGCTACAATTGTGGCGAGTCTGGCCATGTAGTCAAGGACTGCAAAAAGACAAAGGTGTAGTGCCCCGACTGCAAATGGCTCAGGGGAACACACAAGTTCTCCTGTGAAAAGGAAAAGCGGAAAGCCTGCAAGGCCAAGAAGAAGGCTGCCAAGGAAGAGTCTTCGGACTCAGATTCAGACTCTGACAAAGGAGCATCGTCCTGGGATGACGATAAAAGCACCAACTGGGTCAAAGTGACCAAAGGAATGAGCTTTGAAGAGGCTCGAGCATTCTTTGCCGACGCTTCAAAGGGCAAGAAGGGAAAAGGTTGTGCCTGAGATCCAATCTGGGTGGATCGAAGGTGGAAAAACAAGAAAAATACAAAAATAGGTTTGATAACTTAACTGTGGAGGATACTAACTCCAACAGTTCCACGGACTATTTACCTCATACATCAGAGATGTCTCCTAGTGAGCACAGCAGGGACATCAAACTTGTGCTTAATTCCTCTAAACAAAAAGAAAAAGAGTTTGAAATCCCAGATGATATTTATGTTTGCAACATGAAGACGAGTAATGAAATCCTCGTTCCTCTTTATGTTGCTTCGCAAGATACTCTGAATGACTTCGCAAAGACAGACATCAGGGAAATTTTGAAGACACGATAATCCCATATAATCACCAAAGGGAGGTTTATAATGACTTATAATGGCATATAATGTGTATAATATCATATCTACCTTTGTCATTTCCTTAAAATTTCCCTGATGGAAGTGTTGCTCGATTCAGGAGCTAATACGATATTTATCGATAAAACGTGGGTGAAGAAAGCAAAACTTCCCCTAAGAAAACTACGTAACCCGATTGCGGTGTTTAATGTTGACAGCACAAAGAACTCCACCGGTCACATCACGCATTCGGCAGATATTGTTATTGACTTTAAGGGTCATAAGGAATGTGTTACCACAGAAGTCACAGATCTCAGACAAAACTCCTTGATCCTCGGATACACATGGCTCAAACACCATAACCCGGAGATAGATTGGACAACAGGCTCGGTAAAGCTTAACCGATGCCCACGACATTGTCACATGCTACAAGACAAGTCCGTCTTTTTTCAGATGGTAGAAAAAGAAGAGCTAGACCTACAATATAAAATACAAGCGACGCTTGAGAGACTAGAGATCTCCACCGCTGAGAAAAACAATGTAAAAGAAGAAAAGAAGCTAACGGAAGCCGAAATGGTTCCGAAAGCATATTGTTACAATTCTTTCTTTCTTCGTTTCCTTCTTCCTCTCAATCTATGCTACCTTTTAAGACAATTCGACTACGCCATTGAAGCCCCACGTAGTTATCTTTTGATTTGTCATTTTCTTCGCTGACCTTCTCTCCTCTTCTATCGATCAGTCAGCAAGTGTATTACTTCATCTTTCCATATAGTTCTTCGCAATTCCTTCACTTAGTCATCTTTCTTTCCATCTTGTTCTCCAACATTCCATAGGCTTCTTATATAAACCTCTCTCTCCGATGATGTATTCCCTAACCTAGATCTACTCTAGAATATACCTCGTACATCGTCCCTTGGATCTCTATAAGTCTCCTGGCTACTTAAGAGTGCCAGCTTCATCCTTTGAACCCTTGAACCACCGGTAGCCGTCTTGCTACTTGAACAAACGTTTAAAGAGACGACCTCTCTTTCCCTGAACCTCTGAACCCTCGAACCCTTGACCCTAGAGTCTACGCTCGTTCCTATCCGGGCCAAGCGTAACAGACATGTGATGAAGGTAAGTAATGAATGTGATATAAGAAAGGGTTACCATGGTCATGTGATAGATCATGTGACATGATAAGATAAGATAAGGAATCCAATCATCTGATAAGAGAACATATAATCAGTAGTAGTGATCAGTAGTGAGCATTAAGTAAAAGGAAAGAAATGTAACGATGCAGTGTAACAATTCGTAACAGCGAATGTTGATATTCAGCTCCTCAAGGACTGGGCAGCTTGCCTGCAGTGCAAGGTCAGTGGTGGCGTTGTCCTCAAACTGGAGTGAGCATGTTGCAACTATATCGTTGAGTTCCATGAGCTCTTTCTTGATGTCAATCAGCCCACCAAACGTTGACATGTGGTTGGAGGTGGTTAAACCAAACATTTCATCTGAGTAAATCATAGCTAGTTCTGGAAGACTTTCGAGGCTGGACACAGTGACACTGTTCATGAGAATTTGATTGTGAAGTGTTGCAATTGCATTGACAAGGCTGATGTGATGAGAACCATAGGTCGAGGTAAGGAATAGATTTTCCAGATTCAAGATGCATGCAGTGCCAGCATAGGCCACATGAATGTTTCGATGGAGGATGAAGTCGTGACCAAGGGTGACCAGAACCATGATCCCACTTGGCTGGGCTCATTGGAGTGAATTCCAACCCTTGTGAGTTCCTTCAATGCGACTGCCATCAGATAGGATATTCTGGCGGCGGCATTCGAGACACCCCTTTAGAACATGTTTGAGCTGCTCCTTGTATACCTGATCACAGATGGATTACAGTACCTCACAATGAAATGCCAGACATCAAGAATGCAGTCAGCCTCTGGCAAGGCAGACTGCACAGTCCAACAAACTTGGCAATAGTTATCAGTGACCATCATCTCCAGCATGGGAAGGCCCAGCACTTTATGGCAATGCCTAATGCCTGTTAGTAATTTGGTGATCTCAGTGTTCACTTTGGTTTGACAGAGCCGCTATGGAAATGTTTCTTTAGTAGTGGCTAAGAACATTCTTGTTAGCAGTGTCGACTTACCCAAGTGACAATCTCATCTTTCTCATTAATCATACTTAGAATCCCACCCCGTAACTCCTTTAACCTTCAATAATGACTGTCAGTGACAGTTGCCTTGCTAGCAGACTTAAATGTGCTGTCCATGGATCCACATTGAGCTAGGACGTGACATATTAACCATTCCATACAACAGACCTTGGGCTCAGAGAATGAACAGAACTTACTGGAGAGTGACCTCAAATACAGCTCCAATTCAGCTTGCCGGGTGTGAGCACCAAAGTCCAAAAATACTTCAGTGATCACCTTGTGGGAGATGGACTTGTCTACATAGCCCTGTGGATCATCTGGCATCAAGAAGTGTTTGAGCATATTTGTGGTGGCTCTGAATTTGGCCAGCCCAGTGGTGCCCATTGCTTTCGCATGTTCACATTGGATGGCCTTGAGATACGCCCACTTGCACTGGTGATATTCCAGAAGATGGAGCTCTACAGCTCATCATCAGCCATCACTAATAGACTGAGAGATAAGTACTCATGTTTGAGCTGCTCTGCCAACCCTGCTGATGTTGTCAATGGGCAAATCTCAATCACAAGGTTGAATAGCTCTCGAGTGAGAGCGCAATGCTTATAGAAGACTGGTATGTCCCCTACCACAACAGGCCTGGGGGTACTCATTAGATTGAAGTTGCTGATAAAAGGGCACTTGCAGACTGTACCTGGGATCTCCCAGTGGTTCCAACCCCTCCAAAAAATATGGCTCATCACTGTGAAGCAATACCCACCATCTTTCGTATCACCCTCTTTGTTCAAACCCACTGCTCCCACTGACGAGTCCTCTGTTTTGCTGCCTTCTAGTGCTGTTCTAGCTGCCGCAACATCACCTGTGCCAGCTGTGGGCTTCTCCGCTATGCAATTTCACTTGCAAATCTCACAGCGCAACTGCAATCCAAGTGCAGTTTCTTCACACGATATCCCATGTAGCTCGCATGCACCTGTTGTTGTCCACCCTTCTCATGTCACCTCGTCACAAGACTGGCATTGAGGACACCTGGCAAGGTCCATGTAGTACAATGGGTGGACAATGTTGATGGGTTTGAGATATTGAGTATCTGGCTGAATGTTGATAGGGCCCGGTCGCAACTGTGAGTGAAGGTTGGTCAGTGGCACGAAATGAGGCCTGAAACAACCTTGAAGATCCTTTAGCAAAGGGATCCTAGGCTTATCACTAGATACTAGGGAAGAGGACTTATGAGGGGGACTTTATCTCAAGGGACAAACCAAGAGAACTAAACTGGAGGACGTCCAGTAGTTCCTTGGGGTTTATATAGTGCGACATAACGCGCACAGACCAAGCTGTACACTACTACATGTGGACATATTGTAACGGTAATTAAATATGTGCTGCACACACATGGTGTGGCAGAATGGAAGAGAAGCATGACACGGTGATTACCGTGGGAATGGAATGGAAGCATAAGGCGGAAATGAAAAGGAAGACATATGGTAATGAGTGTGTGAACAAGATGAGATCTCGTGAGAAAAGGAATATAACTAAATAGGGAACGCATCCATGAGCGCGAGGAGAGAAGAAGAAAATAGTTACAAGTCCACGTCTATGTTGTGAGATTAGATAAATGCGTGGCTTTGATAAGATAAGATAAGATAAAAGAAATTGTCACTTCGTTACAAGGCCCAAGGATTGGCACATCAAATCCAAGTGTCTTTGTTGTTGTTGCCTTATGACTACAGCAGCGTGTTGCATTCCATAGTGATGTGACGTATTCCACTACTTTAGCCTCCCACTATAGCTGAACAAGTGGGTGGTTGCCTGGTAGTTTTTTCCATTTTTCCACCCAATTTTTGACCTGTTTAAGATGTACAGACAGTCACATCCATGCTGTCAATTGGTTGAGTGTGTACAAACTCACAGATTGTGACCAACATGCTTGGAACTTCTCTCACTCACCTGGCTGCACGATGGAGCTGTCTCAGAGGACAGATGCGATGACCCTGGGTTCAAACACTGACATGGTTATGATGGAGTGAGATGGTGGCCTTTGGTGTCATGGGCTTAGGAATTTAAAACAATCTACTCATTTGAAATTTTAAGCGGTGAACTTGTGAATTTGTTGTGGGTTTACTCCAGACCAAGAGCTTGTTCAGTTAATCACCATGCACTTGTCACAAGCCAAGAAGTCTTAAGTCTGTCTAGTAGCTGCTATTGCCATCTGACATTTTCCAGCCTGAGTGTGGCCCACCTGCTAAGTTGTTGCACATAATGAGTCATGGCAATCAGGTCAATTAGGGGTGCCCAAGTCAGTGCAAACTTCACTCAACACTGAACCAGCACATATTGAATCCATCCAAAATGTCAGGCTCTCATAATTCCAAGTCAGGTATTGACTCGGTGATTTCACTCACCACCTCAGGCTTCAAGTCTGATGATGACTCTGACTTTACCAGTGGGCCCGTTTCATGCATCAGGGACAAAAATGTCCCACCTCAGGGTCCAAGTCTGAGTCAGCAATGCAACAGAGCTAGCAAGTCATGCACTGGTGTGCCTGCACATTCGCTTGCCCCAGTGATACAAAGTCATGGTCAGCTGCCTCATGTTGAATCCCAACATACCAGGACAGGGAAAGTCAGCCTGGGAAAACCTCACAGTACAGTAGTATCAGAATACATGCAAGAACTGGACTGACAAACCATCACAGTCATTGTTCCTGCAGGCTTTCCTGTTCATCTGGGCAATGTAATCCCGCTGGCTCAGTATGGTTATGATGTTCGGGTTGGCGAGATTGCTGTGAAGCTGGGTTTTCAGGTGAATGTCACCCAAGAAGTTTACAAACATGTCAGCGATCTTCAACAGATGGAGGAGGTCCTTCATGCCATGCAGGAGGCAGCAGAGCAATGTGGCGAAGCCAGGATCAGAAAGCTGATTGCCGATTGTTACGATTCATTTTCTCCTTTTCTTCCTTTGCTTTCCTTTCCACCTATGAAAACCCTTAACCGTCAGACTAACAACCATGCCGTTAGGACCCCGCATGGTCTTCTTTGTGATTCAATAACCTTCTCTTCCCTTCTTCAGACTTACCCGAGTTGTACCATTTAAGGGACTTTCCTTAACATTCCATCGTGTTCTTCATTTGTCATCCAAAGTTCTCCAACCTTCTATCATATTCCATTGGCCCTTATATATGATTGATCCTGCAACGATGTATCCCTAACCTAGATCTACTCTGGAATATACCTTGTACATCGTCCCTGGACTTCTACAAGTCTCCTGGCTACTTTGAGTGCCAGCTTCGTCCCTTGAACCCTTGAACCACCAGTAGCCGTCTTGCTACTCGAACAAACGTTTAAGGAGACGACCTCTCCTTCCTCGAACCTCTGAACCCTTGAATCCTTGACCCTAGAGTCTATGCTCGTCCCTATCCAGGCCAAGCGTAACAAAAGATCTAGGTTCTCTTCAATTAAAGGTTACCATCGTTGTAATCCTTCAACATTTCTCATTGACCCCCACCTGTAAACCCTCGCTGGTCTCGACCTTGAGAGGTACCACCCGAAGAATCGAATTCTGAACCTTCTCACTCCACCAGTGAAGAAGATCCCAACGATGATGACCTATTCCTTCCACTAGAACAGGAACAGGAAGAAAACTTTGCCTTATCCCATGAACTCTCGGGAATGCTCCAGATTCCAAGAGAACCTACTCCTCCCTCGCCCACCCCTACCAACGTTGTTCCAATATTTCAACTACCCCCGCCTCCCCCACTACCACCAAGAGTACCCCCACCCCCTCGAACTATGACCTCCACCAAACCCACCGAACTCCAATTAGGAACTCCAGACGCCTTTGATGGTTCCTATAAGAAATCTATGAGATGGATGAATTCCGTCCAGTATTACCTTGAAGTCAACAAAGAGATTTACAACAACGACAGCAAGAAGATCGCCTTCGCCCTCTCCTATATGACCAAGGGGTCTGCTGAAACCTGGGCTTCTACCTTTCACCAGAAAACCATCTTGGGGGCGACCATTTGAAACAACCAGAAAGACGACTCAGTCAATGGGTCCTTAGGTCGCTGGCTATATCAATGGCTGACTAGGCCGTATCAGGAATTGATGTAGTAGACTTAGGTACATCCGATGACTAGCATCACTGACTGGACAATACGCGGTGGATAAGAGGAGTAGGGGGAAGGAGGGGATGAGACATCGTACACTGATCCTCTTGCAGGGAAGGATCTAAAGGTCTTTATGGGAAATGACCAAGTGAACTAGACTGGGGATGCCAGCCGTCGTCCACAGGGCTTTTATACTATTGGCATATGCGCACAGACCAAGCTGTGCGTGAGAGTACATGGCTACATAAGTACATAGGGAAACTGAGATTAAATACGTGCTGCACACACATGGTGTGGCAGAATGGAAGAGAAGCATAGGGTGTGAATGAAATGGAAGCATAGGACGGAGATGAAAAGAAGTGTATATGGTAATGAATGTGGGAACGAGATGGGATCTCGTGAGAACGTGAATATAACTATAAGTGTTCATGAGCGCGAGAGAAGAAGAAAGAAATGTTACAAGTCCAGCGTATGTTGTGAG
>JBBPQE010000418.1:0-21257 GCA_038092335.1 Boletus vinaceobasis
CCCGTTGGCACCCCCCCCCCTGAGAAAGCAGGCATATCATATTAATAATTCGGCGCCCGCGTTAGCCCTAGGATCCATTCAGGTCAGCTTTCGGGCTCCTTGCAGGTTTTTTTTCTTGATTTCTGACAGCCCTTGTGGCCCGCCCCCATGGATGGACGGATATATATGTGTTGCTTTCCGCCCAGGCTACCGGTAAAGCACGCGTTTGGCGCTCATGGATGAGAAATCCAGACCGAATACATGTCAAGAAATTTGATGATGCGCCGGTGCGGTTCTTCTTATCCTTCGCTCACGCTACTCATGCATTAAAACCAGATCATGTGGCAGGGATTTCCAGGCCTGGCAGCATACGCCTGCTACGTCCCACGCCTAATACATGCTCTTTAACCTCCCTTTCGTCCTGTAGTCGACCGCTTATCTCCTCACACACACTGCTGTGTCATCCCCCCTTTTAAATATCTCTCGGAATGTGTTTCCCTGGAAAGCGGCAGAAGAACAATTTCTCCGACGAGCCAAGGCCGGAACAAAAGGATACAAAAGCTGACACGACTGGATCCATACCACCATCTGTCCCCCTTCTTGACATACCTTCACCAGGGCCAGCACCTCCCTTAGAGCCTACCGCTCCTGAATCTCCAGATACCACTGCTATGTCGGCCCCCCGAGTTGCCATCGTCATCTACTCCCTCTACGGGCATATTGCCAAACGTACGTGTCTTTGATGCCTCTTTTCTTCACTCGCTCTAAGATCGAACCGTTTCTGCGCAGTCGCCGAGGCTGTCAAGACCGGTGTCGGTAGCGCCGGTGGTAATGCTACGATCTACCAGTAAGTGTCGTCGCTCCCCCCTTCTACGTTGTCCTCGTCGACTGACATGACGTATAGAATCCAAGAGACCCTCTCCGAGGACATTTTGAAGCTCGTCAAGGCACCCCCACGCCCTGACTATCCCATCCTTCTCCCTGACGACCTCATCAACTTTGACGCCTTCCTTTTCGGTGTCCCCACTCGCTATGGTAACTTCCCCGTGCAGTGGAAGGTACGTGCTCCGCGGACCACGAGGGACGCGTCGTGTCTCATCAGATATACTAGGCTTTCTGGGACGCAACTGGCCCGCTCTGGAGCAAGTCTGCTCTTGCTGGCAAGATGTGCGGTGTCTTCGTCTCCACCGGTACCCAGGGTGGTGGACAGGAAATCACGATCGCCAACACCCTCTCCACCTTTGTCCACCACGGGATGATCTATGTCCCTATCGGGTACAAGGACGCGTTCCCTCAACTGTCTAACCTGACTGAGATCCACGGTGGTACGTCAACATGTCACCTCCATTTCATGTACCGAGCCTGATCATATCTCCGAATTCTGTTTATTCTATTCGTCCCAGGCTCTTCCTGGGGTGCGGGAACGTTTGCAGGCACGGACGGCTCCCGCCAACCTTCCCCGCTCGAATTGGAAATCGCATCACTCCAGGGTAAAGGCTTCTGGGAGATTGTCGCCCAGTACAAGGGTTTCTCCAAGTAAACGCCCTCCCGCCCGGCCGCGTCTAAGACTTTAGCTCGGCGGTGGTTCTCTGCGCGTGTCTGTAGTGTGTAGAACGTCTTGTATATATCATTTTTCAAAAACGCGTCGACCGCGTTCTAGAGAACAACATTAATACGAATCGCTCGCTGGGAAACACGATCGGACGGTGGAATCAGATAACAAGAACAAGCGATACACGTACAACGTACCGGGTGGACCTCTTCAGCGGCGTCGGTTATCCGATCAGCGTGCCATGCCCGCGACAACATGACAACCATCCCATTCTTTTTTTTTCTCATGCACCAACCGTCGGAGGCCGAAAGGAATCCATATCCTCGGGAGTCGGGACGCGCGCGGCAGCCTAACACATTTTTGGGAAAGATCCTGCAGGCTGCGGCGCCCATGTCGCCTAAGGGTGTCGATGTGACCAAGCATGGATTAGAAATAGGGCCACGCGTGTCCACGCGTCACGACGGTGTTTTGGGCTTTCGTCCTCCGTGGACCGTTTACGTTGTTCGTGCCATCCAATCGACCGTGGCATGATGGAGAAGGAACGCGTTCACGAATCGCTGCATGATGAGGATGGCAGACAGCAAGACAGGGTTAAATGAGAGAGGCGTTGAAGCGTCGTGGTCGTTGACTGTGGCCGTTTTTCGCCTCACGTTGGTTCAGCCATGTTGACCGCGGGGTGATGAGAGAGACCGTTTGAGCGTTCCCGCTGGGCGGGGGACAGCTTTGGCGGAGTTTAGATGGGGTAGGACCTGTTTCAGCTTTGCCGATCAAATCCCTGGCTGGCCAGCGCTCCACATTCATCTCGGACGACGTCGAGAAGCAATTGTTAGCTGCACACGAGACATCGACAACGTTAGCCTCGTGCGGACCAGAACATGAAGCGCGACGCATCCGGAAAGTCTTTGGCGAGGACGTTCAAAGGAAGTAAATAAACGGAACAGGCCCATCTTGAATATGTGGGCATTTGTGTCACACCATACTTGCTCGCTATCGTGGATAGGACCAGTACTGAAAGCACCGATGGCCGTGCCGAACTCGACGCCGCCTAGGACGTAGAGGCGTTCGGAGCTTTAGGGAAACGCTCGACACGGGGTTGCTCTGCTCAAGTCAAGCCCGTCGTCAGTTCTTTGGCTCACCGCACTTAACACGTGACCTCGACTCAGAGTGTGTCGCGTCGAGATAAGGGTACCCACGGTACGGTCCCAAAAGCACCGAACGTCAGGGAGGTCGTGTGACGGTTCCCGGTCCTGGCTGAGTAACCCAGGCTGGCGGCCTCCGTTGACATACACCTCGTTGCGCGCAACTTGCGCGATTGGCCTCGCGTGAAATGAACCAACGCGCATCACGAATCCCCCTCCGCACGACGCGAACAATGTGACAATTCGAGAATACGGCCCCCGGCGAGGTCATGACAACGTCACAATTAGACGGAAAAGAACGTCAGGTCATGATTGGTTGACCTGAAAACACAACGCAAGCCGCATACACTTTTGTTGGCATGCGCACCGAGCCATCGCGGGGGTGTCGGTCATGAGAAACATGGACACATTTCGGACCGAAACATCGATCGTCGTTTACCGCAGATCAAGCGGATTGCAAGAGGGATCCCTAGAGGCAGACATTTCGACATCATCCAGTGTACTAAGTGAAGCCAACGTCGTCGGCCCAGCCAATATTTGGACCCAACCGATCCCCCAAGTCGTCGTCCATGGCACCCCAGGACGCTTCTTCCTTGCCTTTGACAGCCTACGCGCGACGGATCAGTCTCGGGATACACCGTTGCCCAATGACCCATGGAAGAATGACAAGTGAGGAACGAAAATGGATGTGAAACGACATCTTCCCGTCGGTGCAAGACGTGTGGGAGTAACACGTTGCATAGCTCGGAACCGACACATCGCACGCATATGCGTACCTTGGCCAAATATTCCTTGCTCCTTCCCATCTCCCTCTCTAGACTAGCCAATACCGCGGCTTGTTCCCGAGCGTGCCCAAGGACTCTATCCACGTCCGCCTTCTTGAACGTGACGGGTGGATCGAAGAAAGAGACCGTTCCGTCCGCGGATAGTCGCGCGGATATTTCCGAGGATGAGATCTGTGCCGCGTTTCTGCTTGTGAACAGGGCCACGATATACATACGTGCGTACTCGAAGACGCTCACCATATCGAGAATTAAAGCTCTAACTACGTCGACGCTCTCAATTCCGACAGCATGCGCAATGTCAGACAAGTGGAGCGTGAGGTACGTCGCCGTCAACTTCTTTATCGACCATCGGGGCGCGCGTTCCAGTGCCTGGAGCACCAAACCCAGTGTCTTCTCCTATCTCGGCCTGAATCAGTATCATGCCAAACAAGCCACCGACAAGTATACAGACAGTTACGAAAACCTGTTCTCCCTCCACGATTGAACGTAGTTGAACCCTGTGATCCGGGTATGCGTTCACGAATGCTGAATACGGCGTGCCCTTGAGAAGACGCGGCAACACTGGGTGAATGTACTTTGGCGGTGGCGTCGTCTGTCGCAAAACGTCAACGGGGAGCTCATATCTCCCAAAAGCAAAAAGTCACCTTGCCCTCGTGGATCAACTGTATGATAACCAACTTCTTGAGTGCTTCCATCTGAATGGCGGCAGCAGCCGAGCCTGGACTACATGCACATATCTCGAAGAACTCCTGCGCTTCAGCCCAGCGTTTGAGCGCAGCATACACCATACCCCCTGCATAATGATACACCAAGTTGTCGTTGTAATGCAAGTCCGAAATCGAAGTATCTATTGTCGTAATTGGGTGTGCGAGAACGGGAAGAGCCGCAGTAAAATGTCGGGTCGATACGCATGTCTGTCCAAATCTTCGTTTGGGAGACGAGTTCAAGATAAACTGACGACGACGCTTACCTTGAGGAGAATGGGATGTATGGTTGTCAGGTGAGAGAGTGAGGGTGCGTATCTAGTCAATAGATCAAACAGGGGTTGAACAGCGAGCGTATGCTATCCATGTCGAGATCAGATGTCTGTTTTCATTCTGGGGTCGAACATGACGTACGTTCCCTGCTGTCTCTGCAAGTACCGGTATTCCATTTGCAAGGAGCGTGACTGAAGCGACGTGAGATACGATACGGCCACACGAAAGAGACCATCGTCACCTCGTTCAGGCGCATACCGTGCCTGCTCCGGGACGAACGTTCGGCAAAATTCAGCCACATACTCCAACGGGAGATTCGGTGCGCCCGTCGTATGCAACCGCGCAGCTCTACCGGGCATCATTCACCGAGGTCACGACGTGAAAAAAAAAAAAGGGTCGGCGCGACAACCACGACTCACAGGATGTGCAATATGCCAAGCGTGTTCGCTTGGATGTCCAGCACGCTCAACGGGTCCTGTCCGTCCGGTAACAAACTTGCAAGAACCACGTCGCGCACCTCCTTTGGTGCAAACACTTTGAGTTGGTGGTTTAATTGCGATGGCGAAACCGCGGTCGTGATGGCCGTGATGACGTTGACGAGCGAGACGTTGTTTTCGGTTGCGGTGGGTGGGGCCGACACTTGCGTTTGCGCTTGCACTGGAGATGGTAGTTGTTGCTGCACGTTGGGTTCAGGTTGGGGAGTGGGCTGTTGCGGTGGTGTTGGAAGATTCGGTTGACTCATGATGCCGGTTTTGAAAGAGGTGCAGGTGGCTGGCGGGAGAGGATGAGGATGAGTTGGTGGCACCCGATTTGAGTATCACTTTGAGCGCGACCAATGCTGTCGATGTGGTTCTTGTATCGAAAGATACGGTACGGAGACAGATACGGCAACTCACCGTCGCGAAAAGTAGATCGCGAGGAAGCGTGTGATGTCCCTGTGCGCGATCAGATACGAAAACGAATCGTGCGCGAGAGCTTGCTATGCTTGCGATTTCCACTAGACTTTTGGACCGACGTCGAGACAGGGTAGTACCACGCTCGACACGCAGTGTGCCAATAGATCAAAGGAAAGGTACACGGACTAGGGGGCACAGGGAACACGGCGAGGATTACATAAGAGGCACTACTATAGATAGCAGTGACTCCTACTACGACTACGACTACGACTACTAGTCATCCCCATCTCCTCACCAGTCATCACCGCTTCGTCTTCCTTTTGGTAGTGTCTACTCGAGTGGCGAGCGACCGGCCAAACAACGATTGACCTTTTCAGAGCTATCAGGCGCGTGAATCGTATCCACGAGGCAAGTGACGTGCTATTTCGGTAGTCGGTAATGATCCCTCCAGATCTCACCCACCATCCTCGAGCGCCTCTGAATATGCAAGGTCCACCCTCGTTGGCCGCCTGGAGGAAGCAGAGGGATAAAGTTGCTGTGGGCACGGGCGCATATCGCGCATCGAGCGGAACTTCGTCCGCAAGGAGACACTTACCCCCCAGGGACGGTGCTCAAAGACGCGAACATCTAGACCAGGTTAATGTCACTTCCCGGTATGTGATCAAGCTACAGCTGTATTGGGGGTGTGCATGAGTCATGATACGACGATTGGGGTCGTCCGTCTCGGCTTCCAGAGACGATGGTGCGGAGGACGGTTGTTGGACGTCTGGACGCCGGTGGCTGAAACACGGGTAGTACTAGAAGCAGGGCCAGCAGGCCAACTCTGATCGATCACATGGAGCCTCGACTCGGATGATATTGACTGACACACCAACTCGAAACTTATCTCTTTTACGTCCGTGAAGAAGTTGCGCCGGGACCAGACAGATAAGAGACAACGCATGTTGGCGTTAT
Organism: Boletus vinaceobasis; assembly: GCA_038092335.1. Lineage (NCBI taxonomy): Eukaryota > Fungi > Basidiomycota > Agaricomycetes > Boletales > Boletaceae > Boletus > Boletus vinaceobasis. The sequence continues at coordinate 6,283 of JBBPQE010000418.1, forward strand.
TTCCGTTGCATCTTCGCAAGTGTCGTAAAGGGAAATGAGGACTAGACTACGAATTCAATCGAACTGGAACAAAACGTGCGCCAAACCCTCCAGCATTGAATCATGTTTGTAGAATTACATACAAATGGGCCTGTGGAACAATTTAATACTCTACAATTTGTTTTCCTTTTTCCAATCTAAGTGGGTTGAGGAACCACCGATATATACGAGACGATAGTCCAGAGCCACGCTGTGATAGTAAAAGCTCACGTATCTGAACACATTCATTCTTTCCTGTTCTTCTGGTAGTAGTGAATAAGCCCGATGGTCTAGCACGTAGAGTAAGCATCCCCTTGATCGTTATCCTTTGTGTGACACTCACCGAACTATCATGCCCGGTGACATCCGAAGGTTTGTCGAGCTGCGACAGAATGTTCTTCGCAAGCACCTTTCCGAGTTCGACACCCATTTGGTCTGTAATTCACACTTTTACCACAAGCCGGCTAATGAAAGTGTGTCGAACGTACCATATGAGTTGATGCCCCAGATGACACCTTGGGTAAAGATTTTGTGCTCGTACAGAGCAATCAGAGCGCCGAGCGTGCTAGGGGTCATAAGGGGAAACAAGATGCTGTTGCTGGGACGGTTTCCTTCAAACACCTTGCTCTTCACGAGTGCCTCGCTTGCGCCGCTCCCGAGCTCCTTGCGGACTTGCTCTTCGGTTTTGCCGAACGCCAATGCTTCGGGCTGCGCGAAGAAGTTGGAGAGCAGAATGCGGTGGTGCTTCGAGTTGGCGATGGGGTTATGTGTGGTTGCTGGGGCGATGAAATCGGCAGGGATCAACTTCGTTCCCTGGTGGACAAGCTGGTAGAATGAGTGTTGGCCGTTGGTACCAGCCGCACCCCAGATGATCGGCTGCGCAACAAACATGTCAGTGAAGAAATAATACGGCGTGCCGTCAAACCTACGCCAGTCTGATAGTTAACACGTTGGCCACCCTTGGTGACGAATTTACCATTCGACTCCATGTCTCCCTGTTGGAAGTAGTCTGCGAACTTGTGGAGGTATTGGTCATATGGCAAAAGCGCGTGAGTCTGAGCGCCATAGAAATCGTTGTACCAGATGCCGATAACAGCGAGCAGAACTGGAAGGTTTTTCTCCAGAGGAGTCTCCTTGAAGTGCTTGTCCATGCCATGAGCCCCCTTCAAGAGGGACTCAAAGTTATCGTAGCCGATATACAGAGCAATGGAGAGACCAATCGCACTCCACAGACTGTAACGGCCACCAACCCAGTCCCAGAACTGGAACATGTTGGCAGTGTCGATACCGAAGGCCTGAACGGCTTTGGTATTCGTGGAAAGAGCTACAAAGTGCTTGGCGACGTAAGCCTTGTCCTTGGCGAAGGACAAGAACCAGTCCCTCGCGGACTCGGCGTTCGTGATGGTTTCTTGGGTAGTGAACGTTTTGCTAGCGATGATGAACAGGGTACGTTCTGGGTCGCAGACTCTGAGGGTCTCGGCGAGGTGGGTTCCGTCAATGTTGGAGACGAAGTGGGCAGTGAAGTCACGCTTCGCGTAAGGCTTGAGCGCCTCGGTCACCATGACAGGACCCAGATCAGAACCACCGATACCGATATTGACGAGGGTATTGATAGTTTTCCCGGTGTAACCTTTCCAAGAACCACTTCGGATCGCCTCAGAGAACTGCTTGATGTGGGCGAGCACACCCGCAACTTCGTCGACGCCGTTTTCCTGGATCTGGAAGTCATTAAAATTACGCAGGGCAACGTGTAGGACAGCGCGGTCCTCGGAAGTGTTGATGTGCTCTCCGGCAAACATCTTGTCACGGTAGGTCTCGACTTGAGCCTCCCGCGCGAGAGACAGGAGCGTGTCCAAGATCGGCTGCGTGATCAGGTTCTTGGAGTAGTCGAGAAGGAATGTAGTGCTGGGATCGGTAGGGTCTACATATTCTTTCGAGAATTTCGAGAAGCGGGCGGGATCCTGTGCGAATAGGTCTGATAAGATGAGCCTGGTGTACTCCGCGTCATAAGTTTGTTGGAGTTTCTGCCAGGCGGCGTACTCTGATCGCCATCGTTGAGCATGGACAACGCAGTGATGCTTTCGACGCACCAGTGGCAAGCTTTCCGCTCATGGTATCTTGTGGGGGTGAAGATGCGGACGAAGGTCGAGCCATACGTCGGGAATTGCCCGCTTTATACGTTCCGTCCCGGCCACCTATCGTGGGAACGTGAACAGATCGTTTATCCATCCACAGACCCAATTGCTCACAGACTACACAGGACGAGAGAAAACTCGTCCGGTTTCTGTACCCTCTCTGTGAGGCCGTGGCCGTGTTGCCATGAGCTGGCACGGACGTGTGTCCTAGCTTACACACTTGGCAACCCGTTCCTTTCATCTCTCACTCTACTTGCATGGCGACATAGCTCCCTTGAGAATCTCGGCTTCCAACCCTCGACACACATTGGTCTGGACTGCAAAAAATAACTCAAAGGCACCGTAACACGAGCAAGCACTGTGAAATCACGCAAAACGCGGCGCCACCGACGAAAGAATCGCTCACAAGTGGCTCGGGAGAGCTCACTGGTGCACTTGTGATATGCCGACTTTGAATTCTGGCCGCGCTTTTCTCTACCTTGACAGGCAAGTAAGTACGTGCCAGGTACCTAGAAGTATACATCATGCGACATTGTTGAGGACGCACTCGAACAGGTTCGACGTTGTAAATCCTGTCAGCGGGACCGGCTAATGGATCGATAGCGAGCATGACGACCATGTAGCTAGGCACGTCTCGATGAAGTACTGTGTAGCGCAAAGCACCAAGTGAGTTGAATTCCACGTTTTATGAAGAGAGAAAAACCATCGACTCTGGTCTTACCTAGGAAATTTAATTATGGCTTCACTTGAGGCACCTGGTGCGGTTGGATACCGCTGGTAAAACCAGCACCAACTTTTCAGTGGATACAACGCAGAGACTACTGGTAGGTACTGAACGGACGCTGACTAAATTGGGGAATATTCAATCCCTGGCGAAGTGCTCCAGTCATCGAATGCCGTGCACGAGGAGGGTGAACTCATCACCACGCGCAACGCTTTGCCGGCCACCTATCATAAAACGCGTATGAATATGTCAACGCGTATGAACATGTCGTAGTACGAGCCTCGCCCAGTCAGCCTGACCTGCAAAGCAGACAAGTAACGTTATCGCTTCATGACCGTTGAACAAATCCTTTGCAGTAGCGAGCTCTCTTTGAGCCTCATTGGCTGATGAGCATCTAACCGATCCCCAAAAGTGTCTTACAGCACAAAACCTGACATATTCTAAACTAAACCTATTTCGGCGGTCAAATCCTGGCTTTTATCCTTGCCAATGGCTCTCTGGTTTGTCGATCTGGCAGTGTCACGTCAATTCATTCGATTCCTTTCAGCATATTTAGGCGAGGAGACACTGTTCAGAGACGGACTGAGTCGGGCTGTTCGTGAGCATGCCTTTTGAAAATGTCTACTTTCTCAGACTGGCCGCAGATTGGCAGCCAGTTTATATTCCATTCCCTGATTCCCTAATAGTCGGATCTTCATGCAGCTGTACATAAGTACATGCGCTCGAGGTACGCCGTGAAAAGTGCTAAATTGGGTTAGAATAATGACTTCCGTGATGACGGTAACGGCACTTCATGTCTCACCCCTAGGACTGGACCCATCGCGCTGCGTTCCAGGCCAGCAAAACATTCGATAACAAGAAAAAAACAGCAACCGCGGAGACGTCGACCGACCCTGCAGGGAACAGCGAAAACCTATAAAGACAGCCCAGTCGCTCTCATTCTCTCCATCACAAACCGTTTCTGCATTCAATCAAACATCCACACTCTTTAAACCATCTCCCTTCTACCCCACTTTCTATCATCAGAATGTTCGCTCGTCTTTTTGCCGTTGCCTCCCTCGCTGCCCTTGCTGTCGCTGGGCCCACTCCCCTCGTTGCGCGCGATACCAACCAGTGCAACACTGGTACGATGAACTGCTGCAGCAGCGTCCAACAGGTACATTTTATCCGTAGACAATTCGTTCGCAGAGTTTAATGCTGGTTTATTTCTAGGCCAGCGATGCTAGCCAACTGCTTGGCTTATTTAACTTGGCCGGCGTCCTCGCTGGTGTTACTGGTCAAGTTGGCCTTGGCTGCACCCCTATCACCGCCGTTGGTACCGGGTCTGGTGCGACGTGTACTCAGCAGCCTGTTTGCTGCACTGATACCAAGATGGTGAGACATTGTTTTTTCTTTTTCCTTTTGTGATGGCACCGCTAACGCAGGATAACAGAACGGTCTTATCAACGTTGGTTGCACCCCTATCAACCTCAACGCTTAAGTTTGAGTCTCGGGTCGGGGGTCCAAAGACGGGATTATCGAACGCTTCCCCCCGTCGGGGGTCCATTTACTGCGTTTATAGCACTGTCTCGTATCGATTATCGATACTAATACATTCCTTAATGATATCCCCGAGTGACTTGAGGATGCGAACTATCGATTACTAGTGTGATACACGATGCATTTTCCCCATCAGTCCGTCCCTAATGATTTCTTCGAGACAGAGACAAAAAAGGCAAGTGTAGTGTTTACGTGTCCGAAACGCGTGTTGAGGAAGTAGTATACCTTGTAACTTTGCACGCTGGTGAAGACGGTCATCACAGATAAAAGGAGAAAACAAAATATTTCCCAGTGGGGAACTTGTGAGGGGTAAATACATGTTCCAGTGCTCGCTAGACTTTCAATATCCCCTGAAAAAAGTGGATCCAGTCCCCACCCCTTCTTGACAGTCACTACAAACATGAAAACCGAGGGGTGTGTGTATAAGTCTCGGCATCGTTACATGATTTTACCAGGATTTTGGTATGCCAATCAGGAGAAATTCTATTTTGTTCTCCCATACAAGGGCTAAACATGCGCGAAGGTGGGTGAATTGCTACTCAGCCTCCGTCAAAAAGACGTTCCCTGTGCAGACATCACGGTGTGGGATTTTTATCACCTCGGCGGCGTGTGAGTGAGCTGCCCGTTCGTATGCCTGCATGTCAGCAGTGTCGATGACTGTATCACTCGAGGCGGACCCACCTTTCGCGACGTCTTGGATGACTGTAACAACCTCACGCGGGGTGGCACTTGGTTGTTGATTTCCCGCACCGACGGGCTTCAATTGAGCAGCGTTCTCGCTCCGGTGGGTGGCAGACATGTCAAAAGTGGGCGCGGAAGAAGGGAGAATGCACGAACAGATGGATTCAAAGTTGAAGGCAGTCTGTCTATTTATCCTCTACGATCGTGGAGCGCGCTGTGGGGCTGATGGTGCTTGTCGCACGTAAACCGCCATTGTTTCGCCAAGGTTCGTTGCTTTGACGGTGGCAGGGCGCCACGAGGTAAAGTTCGGTTTCGTCGGCTTACTGGTCGACTGGGAATATGATGAGCAGCGAGCGAGCCAACTTGGCAGTGCGTATACACTGTATGCCACAGAACGACTGTAGTGCTCTAGCAGTGATTGGGCAATTCTACCAGAACCCCATCGTCGACTCGGATGGGAGCTAAAAGGAAAGTGCTGTGTCGCATAACCCAGTGCGGGCAACCTCGAAAGGGCTGTCAAGCAATTCGAATTCGCGCGTGGCCAGCCGACACGGGAGCCTCATGCAAAACGTCCTCGTGGTACTCCCGCTACCTCTGAATCTCATACTTGATTACTATACCCCTGGCAGTTACACTAATCCTAGCTAGTATTGTGCGTAGGAAGCTCTTGCCAAAATCACATGACCAAACAAAGTATGTAATCAGAATGGGCTTTCATCCGAGTCGGCGCGTTCAAATGCAGAACGCGCTCGGTCCTTGCAAGGGACCATACACAAAGTATAGGCCCGGGAAGTTGTCAGTATTTTAACGACAGGTTGGGTCATGAGTGGCTAAATGGGTATGGAGGGTTCAAGGACTTACATACTAGGTGATCGTACCATCTCGCCAATGATCCTGGATCCGAATCATCTCACCGTTTATCCCACGTAGGTCCATATCGAGGAAGACACGAGAATGTCGAGTGGCCATGCAGATGCGACAGTCGAGTTGCGTTTGGGTAGCAATACAATCTTGAATCGTCTCAGCGGTTCCTCCAGCGCAACGTCGACATAACAGAAACGGTCCGGAGCATGACGGGAGCACCTGCACCAAAATCGACGGCTGGAGAGCAAGCAAGTCAGCGGTTCGGCACCAGTGATACAGGCGCAATACCACAGACTCATTTTGCGCAATGCGTTCAGCGAGTCACGGGCACTCAAGCACTCATGCGTTCATTCATTCTATCGATACTTTATTGATGGCAATGGGACACTGCGAGATTTTGTAAGTAGGTAGGTCCGCGATTGCGGTGGCCACTTACTGCACTAACCCATTGAAATGTTTTCTTAGCCAATTCTCCTTGTCGCCTGCGGGTGAATTGTAAATTTCAAGTACCACTGCGATTTTCCAAGCAAGGTTTGCGAGGGTTTGTGCTAATCAAGTTGGCACCTCCCGAGTTACACTAAGTCCAACACGATGTATGTCCTAACTACCTATCCTGATTTGACTTCGTGCTCATAGTTGCCTAACGTAGGGGAACCGAAGTTGCGACATCACCGTGACATATCGCTTAAGAGAGCAATGAACCCAACCTGTGGGTGTCGTACTTCAAAGACTGACGACTGCACGGCTTTTCCGTATATCTGCGGGCTAAAGCCGAGGCTTTCTTAGTGATTCCCTCTGGAAGCCCGGGTACCCGCGCTCGATTTCCTCCGTGATCTCTCGCTTGTAACTCGGGACACCCCCGACGTAATTGTATGGTTCGCGTTTCTTTCCAGGGATGTTGGCCCCATTGTACCAACCATCGGCCAGTGGAAAGAGTGTGGCATCGTAGGATGCTTCGACGTGCTTCTTATAGGTCAGAGCTGCATGAGAGGTAGGGGTGAACTTGGTGATTCCGTGTTGGCGAAGATATTCCATCGTTTGAACGACCCAGGCCCCTTGTATTTCCACGCACGTCGGACCATTGCAGAACGCGGTCGGTCCTTGGGGACCATACACAAAGAATAGGTTCGGGAAGTTATCGATCGTCATTCCCAGACTTGAACGACACATTGCGTTAGGTGTGGCTAAACGGATATGGAGAGTCCAAGAACTTACTAGGTGATCGTGCCATCTTGCCAATGGTCCTGGATCGTCTCACCGTTCAACCCACGTAGGTCCACATCAAGGAACGCGCCAATGTGGGTGTCGAAACCTATGAGTCCGTTTTAGCTATCCACCTGGTGCAATGGTTGTCCAGGATGCGCACCAGTAGCAAGAACAAGCACGTCCAGCTCGTGCTCCTTTTCCGTCGTCTTCACACCTTTCGGGGTGATCTCAATGATGGGATTCGCTTTAACATCGACCAGGTCAACGTTATTTTGATTGAAGACCTCGTAGAAATTTTGTTCTTGACTCGGACGCTTGCAACCAAGCGGGTGAGGTGGGACTGCGGGTGCTAATAGTTCGCGTTTTTTGGGATCCTTGACCCTCTCGCCGACTTTCTTCCTCCAGAATGCATAGGCAGTGTCGTTACTGTCCTTGTTTATGATGAGGTCTTGATAATTGGCAGCTATGGGTATGACGGACAATGAGCTCACTGTTACTGTGCTGATTCCACCTCAGACGACTTACCCACGAAATGGAAAGCTCCTCGGTCCCACAAACCTTGAAACGTCGCTTGTCTTTCTTCTTCACTGTCCTGCATCATTAGGCGCGGGATATTTTGGATGGGAAATCCGGAGGATGTAGTAGGAAGTTTTCGGTAGATCTCCTCGTATACTTGCTTGAAGTGGTCCTGAACCTGCTTGCTGATGCGATATTGGCCCATGGGTATTGCAAGATTCGGAGTTCGTTGGAATACGGTGAGATGTTTGACCTAATCCGAGCGCGCAATTAGTGGATTATCATGACGGTTTTCCAGGTCATACGTACGTGTTGCCCAATCTCTTGGGTCACTTGTACTCCACTCGCTCCTGTCCCAATGACCCCAACTCTTTTTCCGGTTGTCTCGATCCCTTCCTTTGGCCAGCGCGCTGTGTGACTCCATGTTCCCTGGAATGTCTCAAGTCCCTTCAACTTTGGTGTATACGGTTTTGATGCAAATCCCTGGACGGTCGTTAGCACTTACTCAGAGGACGAAGGTGAGGTCATACTGACCGTGCACATGATCAGATTACGTGCGGCAGCCCTGTATACGCCATCTTTTCCATTCGATGTGACGTGCCAGATGTGCAACTGGTCATCCCAGTGGGCTTGTTTCACGGATGAGTCGAATCGACAATCCTTGCGAAGATCAGACTTTTCGTCAACGTATGCGAAGTATCTGGTCAATAATCAAGCTCATGTGAGTACAATACCAAATGAGAGCGAAAAATTTGACACACGCTTGTAGCTCCTTCCATCCGGGAAACTTCTCGGTCCATGTCCACTCTCTCCAAAGCTCGGGGCGCGAGAACTCGTAAATGGGGATGTCACTGTCGACACGGGCGCCAGGGTACCTGTTCCAGTACCAAGTACCACCAAAGTCGGAGCCGGCTTCGATTAACTTGCACCTGAAACCACTCTCGCGGAGGTTGATGAGGTGATAGATGCCTCCGAACCCCCCACCCACGATGATTGCGTCGTAGTTTTCTTCTGTCATGTGGATCCTTGGTATCGTCCGGTGTGTTCCGTATGCAGGTTCCCGGTGCGCGACTTTGTTTTATACCTGCCATTATTCATTCCCAGATAAGGTCTTACAAGTGTTTCGGCATCTCTTTGATCCATCAGACGGACATTATCGTTATCTTCTTTTCTTGTCGGGGCTACCAGTTCTTTGCGGTGTATTAGTGGACATAGAAGCATGACGCTGAGATGGCGACGGTGACTGCGCTCGCGCAGTGTTGCAAACGCGCCAGGCACCAACTCCGCAGCAGGGTGGAGATACTTTTGGTGCTACCACGAGGCGCGGTGGGGTTGGCAAGGAATGCTCGAGGCAGGACTTGGCTATGTATTATAACACAATTTGGCTGTGTATTCTCGTCCTCGTTTACCTCAACCTACCCCGTATGGCCGTCCACCACCTCACCTGGCGGTCGCATTACTCGGTGTCATTGTCGCTACACTTCCGGAGAGACCCTGTACGTGCATCTTTTCCATTCCATTCGTGTTGGGTTTTTCCCACCCGAAACAAGTGGCTTTCTTGGACGCTGTCTCAGGCTACTCCCCTACTTCCTCTTGATCCTTTTTTTTTTTCACCCCCCTTCCTTCATATAGGTCTCCAAGGTCAGAAACAAGCGTCATTGCTCTTGGCCCAAGCGTCTCTGACACGAGCCCCTCTGCCATCTCCCCCGGACCCACGACGACACCACCCATCCTATTCTCGGTGACACCCTCCTCGACATCTCCCGCATCGACCAAGCCATCCCTAATCATGCGACCGCCTTCGGGTTTCGCCCCAACCTCAGTCCCAGTCCCGACCACATCCGTCTTGCAATACCACGATAGACTAGCCAAAAGACGACGAGAAACAACAGACGCGTGCTGTGTCGATTCAAAGCCACGGTCCGTGTCCGTGCATACAACGGACGTGGCGATCGAGCGCCACCCGCTTTCGACAACGACGATTGGAATTGGTGAGCGCTCGGCAGACGAAAGCAGGGTATGCAGAACATCGGGGAACGGAACTGGGGTGGATTGATTATATCTGGGATCAAACAAGAAAAACACCCCCTGTGGGTCGCGCAGGTGTACCGAAGCGTCTTCTGGGTTATACCTCGGTAGGTCGCGATGAGATGAGATCGCGTTTGTTGGACGATCCAACTATGTAGGTGTTTTATTTAGTTCAATCGAGTCTACCATCAACCAGCAATACCGTGAGATCAAGGCGAGGAAGAAGCAGAAGAACAGGTGCTCGTCGACGGTCCGCTCGCTGGTTTTCGGAATGAACCCCTTCGTCGGTGCTCACGCCACAAGGTCTGGGTGAGTTGAGCGGTCAAGCCATAGACATCGGCGTGAGCATGGGTGTAAGCGTTCCACATATCACGGTTGGATGAGGCAAATTAACGTGGCGCTACCCACGGGGGGAACGATGATTCAGAATTCATACGACGAATCAAGTACAAATACCGATACCAGCCGTCTTGGAACAGAGCCCTTGGCTGACGAGACTTTGGCAAAGATGATGTATCAGTGAGCCACTGTTCGTTTTCGACATGGGGAAATGAACATCGAAGACCCTTCAAGGAGTTAGTGACGAGGACTGGCATGGTAGTCTGGTAGACGAGGTCGTCGATCATCGCCTAGGAAGATACGGACAGTCTGGGGAGGTGATGCAACGCGGAGACAGCCCACTGCATTACAGTTCTTGTTTCACGTTGAAAAAGACTAGCAAACCCCGCAAGCTCGTACTAAAAGCATGTGCTGAATTCCATGATAAAGGCCACACCCAAGATAAGTATCTTTCACCGAGAAGATTTACATGCTGTGCCCCTACCATCACATATTGCCTAGTAAGAGTGTAATGACCCATTGAACTTGTGATGGCCGTGCTTCTTTGAGGCACCGTTGTCCGGCTTTCCGTACATCTGCGGATTAAAGCCGAGGCATTCTCAGTGACTCCCTCTGGAAGCCCGGGTACCCGCGCTCGATTTCATCCGCAAGCTCTTGCTTGTAAACCGAGACACCCGCGATGTAATTGTATGTTTCCCGTTTCTTTCCAGGGATATTGGCCCCATTGTACCATCCATTGGCCAGCGGAAAGAGTGTGGCATCGTAGGATGCTTCGACGTGCTTCTTATACTTCAGAGCAGCGTGAGAGGTGGGCGTGAACTTGGTGATCCCGTGTCGGCGAAGATATTCCATCGTTTGAACGACCCAGGCCCCTTGTATTTCCACGCACGTCGGACCATTGCAGAACGCGGTCGGTCCTTGGGGACCATACACAAAGAATAGGTTCGGGAAGTTATCGATCGTCATTCCCAGGCTTTCAACGACACATTGGGTTAGGAGTGGCTAAATGGGTATGGAGAGTCTAATAGCTTACTAGGTGATCGTGCCATCTTGCCAATGGTCCTGGATCGTCTCACCGTTCATACCACGTAGATCCACATCAAGGAACGCGCCAACGTGGGTGTCGAATCCTATGAATGTCCGTCTTAGCTATCCACCTAGTACGATGGTTGTCCAGGATGCGCACCAGTAGCAAGAACAAGCACGTCCAGCTCGTGCTCCTTTTCCGTCGTCTTCACACCTTTCGGGGTGATCTCGATGATGGGATTCGCATTAACATCGATCAAGTCAACATTGTTTTGATTGAAGATCTCGTAGAAATATTGCTCCTGGCATGGGCGCTTGCAACCAAACGGGTGAGGTGGGACTGCGGGTGCTAATAGTTCGCGTTTTTTGGGATCCTTGACCCTCTCGCCGACTTTCTTCCTCCAGAATGCGTATGCAGTGTCATTGCTGTCCTTGTCGGTGAAAAGATCTTGATAATTGGCGACTGTGAGTATGACGAGCAAGTAAGTTTTTCGTGGCTGTGCTAATAACACCCCACATACGCCAGAAATGGAAAGCTCCTCGGTCCCATAAACCTTCGAACGTCGCTTGTCTTTCTTCCTCGCTGTCCTGCATCATGGGCCGTGGAATCTGTTTGAGAAGAAATCCGGTGGATGAATCGGGACGCTTTCGGAAGATCTCCTCGTATATTTGCTTGAAGTGGTCCTGAACCTGCTTGCTGATGGGACATTGGCCCATGGGTATTGCAAGATTCGGGGTTCGTTGGAATACGGTGAGATGTTTAACCTAATTCAAGCGCGCAATTAGTGGATCATCGTGATGGCTTTCTAGGCCATACGTACGTGTTGCCCAATCTCTTGGGTTACTTGTACTCCACTCGCTCCTGTCCCAATGACCCCAACTCTTTTTCCGGTTGTCTCGATCCCTTCCTTTGGCCAGCGTGCCGTGTGACTCCACGTTCCCTGGAACGTCTCAAGTCCCTTCAACTTTGGTGTATACGGTTTGGATGCGAATCCCTAGACGGTCGTTAGCTCTTTACTCACAGAAGACGAAGGTAACGATACGCTCACCATGCACATGATCAGATGACGTGCTGCAGCCCTGTATACGCCATCTTTTCCGTTCGATGTGACATGCCAGATGTGCAACTGGTCGTCCCAGTGGGCTTGTTTCACGGATGAGTCGAATCGACAATCCTTGCGGAGATCAGACTTGTCGTCAACGTACGCGAAATATCTGGTCAATAGTCAAGCCCGTGTAAGGACAGTGAGAACGAAAAATTGTGACACACGCTTGTAGCTCCTTCCTTGCAGGAAACTTCTCGGTCCATGTCCACTCCTTCCAAAGCTCGGGACGCGAGAACTCGTACATGGGGATGTCACTGTCGACACGGGCGCCAGGGTACCTGTTCCAGTACCAAGTACCACCAAAGTCGGAGCCAGCTTCGATTAACTTGCATTTGAAACCAATCTCGCGGAGGTTGATGAGGTGATAGATGCCTGCAAATCCCCCACCCACGATGATTGCGTCGTATTTTTCTTCTGCCATGTAGACCCTTGATATCGCCTGACGTGTTCCGTATGGAGGCTCCTGGTGCGCGACCTTGTTTTATACCCGCCGTCATTCATCCCTCGATAAGGTCTGGCAAGTGTTTCAGCATCTCTCCTCGCACAGAATTTCCGCGAACTTCTTTTTCTGTCATGGCTACCAGCTCTTTGCGGTGTACTGGTGGAAATAGAAGCACGACGCTGACATGGCGGCGGCGCCGGTGATTCTCCCGCACGGTGTTGTCACAGTGCTAACCCATTTCGCCGTGGGGGTGGAGGGGAAATACTTTGTGCTGCCACGAGGTGAGGTCGAGCTCAGCAAGGAATGCTTTGAATTAAACTCTACTGTACGTACTCTCTCTGCATGAACATTTCTTCACTCAAACGTACTCGCCAGCTTCATTCGCGCCGACTGTTATAACACAGTTTGGCAATGCAATTTCGTTCTTTTTAGTCTGATCCCCGTGTGGCCATGCATCTCCTCACCTCATCCCGCGGTCGCGTTACTCGGTGTTCATTGTCTGTACATCCCCCCACAGAGACCCGTATTTCCCCCGCTGCATTGGTATTGGGTTTTCCCACCTGAAACAAGCGACTTTCTTGGACGCTCTCTCAGGTTGCTCCTCTGCTTCTTCCTGATGTTTTATATATACATATACTTCCCTCCTTCATATAGATTCTCCAAAGGTCAGAAACAAGCACCGTCGCTCTTGGCTGGCCATCTCCCTCGGACCCACTTCCTTCGACTTCAACGACTCGGACGATTACGCCATGTGTCCTATCCTCGATGATACTACCTCGACATCTCCTGCATTGACCAAGTCATCCCTAACCATGCGACCGTCCCCGCTCCAACCCCAGTCCCAATCTTGACCACGTCTGTCTTCAAAACTACGGTATCCTGGTTTGGAGACGACGAGGAACAACAGATGGAGGTTGTTTTGATTGCTGATTCAAACCCACGGTCCGTGTCCACGCGTACGACAGACGATGGCGATCGAGCATAGGGCCTTCACGCGCCGACTCATCCGATTGATCAAATCTCCGTAATCGATAGCGCTATCAACACAAGTCCTTCGTGCCCCCAACTGATCCGATTGTTGATGAGACGTGCGAGCGACATCAGCAGGCGCCCTCCTGATACTTGATGAACATGTTTGGTGACCACAGTGGTGAACTGTCACAACCGTTCTGCTCGACGTCAAAGCACGAACTCCTCCGATTTGTCGGCAGGACCTCCACTGGAGCACTTGCGCGTATCTGGCTGCCATTCAAGGTAGTATATCACACAAACGAACCCTTCTCGACATATTACAATCAGTGTAAGAATGGTCCTTCATTTATCGGCCTGGTCTCCACTGGACCATTTTCAGGTATGTACCAGGCTTGTACTCGTGGCGACGTATCACGTAGACACTCACTCCTCGACGTGCTGCAAGCAGTGTAAGATCAGTTTCAAGCATTTTGTACCGATGCTATAGTGGAGAAATCTAACACATGTTACTGTCACTAGTCGTCAGTTTTTCAAAAGCCTAACTTGGGCGTGTAACCGCTCTTCTCAGCAACGTCTGATGTTGAAATGTTTTAGGCCATCCTCCTTGTCGCATGCGGATGACTTGTCGTTTATGTATGCACAAGCACCAAGTACTGTGACTTTCCGAGCAAGGTTTGCGCTGACGAAGTGGCAGTCCGAGTTACAAAATCATAAACGATGTATGCCCTAGAACTATTGATACATATTTGACTTCTTTGCTCACAGTGGTTTATCGTACGATCACATATTGCCTAAGAGTGGAACGACATATGGGCCGTGTTTCTTTGAGGTACCGTTGTCCAGAGTTCCGTAGGCACCCGCGGGCTAAAGCCGAGGCACTCTTAGTCATTCTCTCTGGAAGCCCGGGTACCCGCGCTCGATTTCATCCGCGATCTCTTGTTTGTAAACCAAGACACCCGCGATGTAATTGTATGTTTCCCGTTTCTTTCCAGGGATGTTGGCCCCATTGTACCAACCGTTGGCCAGTGGAAAGAGTGTGGCATCGTAGGATGCTTCGATGTGCTTCTTATACTTCAGAGCAGCATGAGAGGTGGGCGTGAACTTGGTGATCCCGTGTTGGCGAAGATATTCCATCGTTTGAACGACCCAGGCGCCTTGTATTTCCACGCACGTCGGGCCATTGCAGAACGCGGTCGGTCCTTGGGGACCATACACAAAGAATAGGTTCGGGAAGTTATCGATCGTCATTCCCAGGCTTTCAACGACACATTGGGTTAGGAGTGGCTAAATGGGTATGGAGAGTCTAATAGCTTACTAGGTGATCGTGCCATCTTGCCAATGGTCCTGGATCGTCTCACCGTTTATACCACGTAGGTCCA
>JBBPQE010000419.1:0-21247 GCA_038092335.1 Boletus vinaceobasis
GACGCGTGTTATCCCCGGAACGTACTACGCCGCACGTCTGGACGACGACCCGGACCCAGACGTCATCACCCGTTCACAGGCCTTTGTCACCGCCATCTCTACGCGCGCGCTGGTCTTTATCGAGTCGGACAATCCGCACATTGGGTTGATGTGTTTCGTCGGGGTCGGTCTCGGAGAAGTGTCGACGACCAAGGTGGCGGTGAGAGAAGGGGATCGAATCAAGAAGGGTGACGAGCTCGGGTCGTTCCACTTTGGCGGGTCGACGCATTTGTTGATATTTCGTCCCGAGACCAAGCTGACGTTGTTGCCTGGTCCTGATAACCCGAATGAGGCGAGGAAGGTCGGGACGTTGTTGTTCCATGTGGACAACGACGAGTCCATCGCTGGCGACTGCGTGAAGAGCCCCGCCAGTGCTCGATGTTCTGGATTGTGGCTAATGTGCTCCATCTTGTTGGGATCCTGGTTTGGTATGGCATCGCGACTATCGCGTTTCCCCGCCGCCGTCATCATTGGCGTGGTATGTAGACTCAGCAGACAGACCCGGGCGGACAAGGATGGAATAAGACCTCCGTGAAGTGTAGAGCAAATTCGTCATTCGATTCATCGCTTGATCAATCAACTGCGGGGATGCCTCTAGCACATACACCATCAAGTTACTTCCTGCTTACTAGCGTTTCCAACGACCTTTACGTCCTCAAGATATGTAATCCATACTTTTGCTGTTCGGTGATGGTATGTAATATGTTCCTCTGTTTTCTCCGCTTCACTCAGCGGTGGTAATCCCGCTGGATCGTAAACGACTCATCCGAATAGTCGAGTGAAAAGGGCGTGGTTCAGTTTGTTACTACACCGGGCCACGAATGGAAAAAAGTTGAAACGCGTAGGATATCAAATACTCAACAAAGCGTGCTGAAACGTTTACATCTTCATCACCGAAAACAATGCGCCAAGATCAACCCAGCGTCGACCACATTGGTTAATGTACTTGTAGACCGTGGCGCTCATCGCCTCTAGGAACGTCTTGTTGGTTCCTGTAAGGATGCGAACTTCCTCTAATGACATTCCGTGAGTCGAACTACATTCCACCTAGAAAAAGAAAGAGCACGCATACCAAAATGTGCACTCCCAATGGCTGCCTTCTGGGCCTTCTCCGGATCGAACAACATTGCAAAGTATCGCAACTGATTGTACAGTTCGACGTCCGAGTACTCGGGTTGCGCTTTGCCCTGACATACCGGTCGCACGCAACGGCGACCATACACGCCCATCGAACGCGTCCGGTGTCCACACGTCGCATCATTGCAAACCGTCCACGCTTCATAATACCGTCCGATACAAGCGCGTATTTGAACCTCGAGTTGAGTCTGCAAACTGGCTTCCCCAAGTCGGTGGTTGCATGCTGGACAAATAGCGCCAGACGGTTGCAGGATCGACGACTGTGTGCAAGTGCACGTGTGCTCGGTGAGGTTGTCTGATGATGTGTGTGGCAACGGTACGGCTTACCTCTCGTTCCCATATAGGCGAGAACGACATCTGCCCTTGGCATCCCCGACACCGGACCAGAAACGGGTCAGAGTTTCGGAACCGTTCTGCGTCGGAGACCTGTGAGTCGAGTGTGGTGAGTGCATGACCCGCCTCAGATCCTCCAGAGACTTTGTAACGGCTAGGATCAAGTCCTTTGTACCCGTCAGTCCAAGACAGACTTCGAAATGGCACATCAACTCACCGAGGCATTCAGCCAACCGAGCCCTATCAGTTCCCTCGATGGGATCGCACAAACGTTCGATGGGTGGTAACACCTGGTGGGCCAGATAATGCCCGTAATCGATACTGAGCTCTTTGGATGCCGCTTTCTTCAATTCATCAGGGTGTTTTGCACGATCCGCTTGAGCACTCTTTGCGCTTTCCTCTCCGGCCGATACGCAAAAGATGTAGGGGACGACATCCCCTGCGCGTGCGCTTCCACCCTTTGCTTTCATGCGCAAGGCGACCTGGACGTGTGGCTGGCTCTTCGCATCAGGGTAGTCCTCAGGATTTTTACCCAATCGCTACCGAATTTCACTTTTATCAGCGTCATCAAGGATCATTTACAGACAATCACACCTTGAAGATGATGAAATCGTCGACCTTGACCTTTCCAGACCGCACGTTGGAGCCAACAGTAGCCAGATACTCGTGAATGTTTTCCACGACGATCTCCGTCGCTTCCCCAGACAAAATCTGATCCAGGACATATCTGAAACAAACCATATCCAGTCAAGACGTATGTACCGAATAGAAATACGGAAACTACCCACTGAGAGACATTCTTTGACAATGCACAATATTCTCTACGCTTCATGTCCAGACCTTTGATCTCTGTGGAAGTGCGCGACCCATCCTCGACTTTGATGGCGGCGTATTTCTTCTTTTGGAGGAGTAACAGTCGTGCAAACACGCCGTCCAAGTCGATCTCGAGGAGCTTGTACCGGTCATTGACGGCCTTTTTGAGGTCTGCGGAAATCTTGAGAGCGTCGGAGAGTTCGGTGACGTTGGAATTGACAAAGACGGAATCGGTATCTCCGTACACGACCTGAGAAGGGGAGGTATGTCATCGATGGCAGCTCTAACAAAGCAGAGGATATTTCTCGCTCACGTCCAGCTGTAGACTTTCGGCCAATTCACGGGTGTGGGTCAAGATCTCTCGTCCCTTGAACGTCGTCAGGGCGGCGAGGGGACGGGCATAGAATCTAGAGTATTCGAAGCCGAGACATCCGTACATACTATTGGCAGTCAGCTTAAGTGCCTGTTGCTTGATGTCGTACTAAGTTGCGCGCGAGTGTTGTTAGTCTCTGGCTTTATGCACTCAGTTGTTCTGTTACCTGAAGTAGTTTCGCATGAGTTGTCGAGCGGTCCTTCATCAGAGATTTGACTTGTCTGCGGCGCTGCACGAGGGTTGCAATGAGTCGAGGTAAGATACCCTGCGGCACTTCAGGGGGAGGAGGTTCTGGAATCTTGTCCTCTGCCTCCTTTAAACACATCAGAGGCGCAAATCGAGATGCCAACAGAACCCACATACCTCCCCCGCTACCCGCTCCACGGTCGTAAAATCAATATTATACTCCTGAATGATACTGGGATAGAGCGAATTGAAATCCATGACCAAAATAAATTTGTCCCACAAGCCACGCTTGGGCTCAAACACCAAACCACCCTTGTACTTGTCTCGTTTGCTCTTGTTGGTTTTCGTCCCGCCGCCCTCGCCGTCGGCGTCATCGGCTTCGGGTTCGATCTTGGGGACTTTTTTGCCAAAGGTCTTGTCAGGGCAGATATACTTGAGTTTGTGGAACTCGTGGAGCAGAATGTATTCGTTACGTTCCGCACGTCCACCGTTCAGGGTCTTGTTCCTAAAAGAGTTGTGACGTCTGTTCGGCTTCGGGAGTATACCAATGGGCCAAGTACTCACCAAGCGTTCCCAGCAAGATTTGTCAGCTGTCTCGTCAACGGTAGTATCTGTACCTTGGACGCAATGGCCATCTGGTAATGGGCATCGAGTTCACAGTGCCGCACGAACGTCATAAGCATATCCGGCGAGGAAACGCTTCCGTCAAAGTATGCCGCAGTATCGTCTGGGTCAATATCTTGTCGTTCAGACTTGAGATGCGTCTTGCACATTTCGCTGAGAGACCACGTCGTAGATGAGATCATACTCTACGTATGAGAAGTGATCAGCAGAAGATTATATGAGAACAGTGATGGCGTACGCGTGCACCGTCACTGGCGAGGTCGCATAGTAGTCTGCCGGATAGGAACTTGATATTTGTCCCCTGTCTTCCAATCGGAATCCATTTCGCTCTCCGAAATCGTCCAAGGCGAGACCAGTGATCAACTTTGAGATCTTTCATTCGTCCTAAAAGGACATCAAGGGAAACACCCAAGAAGTCGTGGCCAACCAAAACATCGGGATCTGCTTTGAACAACGTGACTAGAGCGGGAGCCGATCAGAACGGTCCGTCATCCACGAGCGACTAAACACTTACCGAGAAGGCTGCTGAGAAGCATACGCTCACTCCCCACAGGCGATATCATACCCTTCCCGTTGACTTTGGCCCGGGTTTCAAAGTTGGAAGGGAATTTGTCCAGAGGACGTACAAAGGTATGCACTGAGCAGGGTAACTGTTCTGGCGGTGTCGAATCATCCAACTGTACTGCAGACTAAAATCAAAATATTTGCAGACAGTGTTGTAGATCGAAACCCACCATCACGCCAGATCCGTCCCGAAACACAGACTACTTCACGTTTGTTTTCGCGGTGGTTCACCACTGTACGCACAGCTAGACTCATGATGGTCAGAGGGGGTGGTTCCGGAGCACCGTCACTCATCGGGATCACATCCTTTGGATCAGACACAATTGCTTCGAGTTTACCCCAAGAGATCTGGGCCACCCAAGTCAGCGAGGAAGGAAACGGGGATTGAAATCGCTTACGCCTGCGTTTTCCACGACGGCGTTCTTTATTGTCAGCCAGCAAGGTCCAATAATCTTCCGCTTCAGAACGAATAACTCGAAGATGCTCGTGTTTGTACCAAAGATTTTGTAAATATTTGGCGAACAAGCGTCCATGGGGATTTGGGGCTCTGTGGATGTTTAGTCCACACATCCAATGCGGGGGGGGGTTATCACTTGCCTTCACACGAGTACACAACTTTCATCCACTCTGCTTCCTTTGGGACGTCTTTGCAGTCAAAGGCGTACTTCCGTTTCACCCAACGCGCTTTCCAGCCTTTTATCCCTATTTCTCGGCGTATTCTGTCAAAGTCACTGTACACATCCCCTTTCTCTGGTACGACGTCGGTCTCCACCATCTCCACCTGGCCATCTTCGGTCTCGTCCTGGACGACACGCAACGGTCGAGGTAGTACGAACAAATTGCGCTGGACCCCATGAATAGACAGACAGGCGGACGCCCATGTATCGGAAGTCTTGTCTTTGACTTTGCCGATGAGATAGAGTTTACCGCCGTGTTCGAGATAGTCCAACCAAAACATACGCAAACTACCGTCGTCCTCGAGGGCATTAACGGATGTCTTGGAGGAGAATGCGGGCTTGGATCCCAGGGTGTCTTCGGAGACGACAGCAAGTGAGTCGTACACAGAAAGCCACGATGGGGCAGTAGGATCTTCCTTCTTCGGCGTGTTTGCACCATTCGGGACTGTTTTAGGGTCGAGTTTAATTGTCGTTGGTTCATTTTTGGCGGGGACACTAGGTTTGCTATCTATGTCGTCGATATCCATAAAGTCGTTCATATCGATGTCTGAGAAGTCCATGGATGCGTCGAATCCATCCTCTGAACCGCTACGAACCTCCAACTTGCCCATACGCTCGATAGCAGGCGTCGCCACCGATCGGTCGTTGGCCACACGCGCTTTCTTCTTCGGGCTCACCATTGATGCGTAATCCTCAAAATCGCTCGACGGCGGGTTAGACGAAGGTCCATCATCCGCAGCTCCATCAGATGAGTAGGCGCTGTACGTATCTGCATTCTTTCTGTATGGCACTGGCGAAGAAGAACGATCTGGCGCGAGGCCATCATAATCCAAGACGGGTGAAGGTTTTCGCTTCCTCGACCGCACTGGGGCTGGGATGGGTGTCGTGTCCATGCCTCCCAACAGGTTGGCCATGAAATCTTCCTCCTGCTCCGCGGATACAGTTGGACGGTACGCGCTTATGGAAGGCCTAGCAGCTGGTAGGGGTATCTTTGGTTTGGGCTTTGCTTTCGCGGATGCCCCGGTTGCCTTTTTCTTGGCTGTTCGATGATCCAGGGTAAGAATGCGATCAGAAATTTTAAGCATACGCACAACTCTTGCGACTCCGCAGGTCGCCTTCCTCGTCGTCTTCCTCGTCCGCATCATCCTGACCCGTCCAATCGTCCATACCGTTGTCCATATACCCGCTAACTCCATCATCCACGACAAAGTCATCCTTCTGAAGCCTGCCCCTGACGATTCCCTTGTACTGTTCTTCGGTGACCTCGTCGTACAACGTGACATCCTCCTCTTGCTGACCGACGCGTCAAGACATGATCGAACAAGAGATGTGAGGTGCACACCTTCCATTTCCTAGCCCCACCATCTCGAATACGTTTATACTCTGCAAGCTTGTCGACATTGCCCTTTGTTCGTCGTGAGCGTTCTGCCATGGCTGCCGTTGTCGTCACGGTCGATGAGGAATATGGCACGCCACAAGCGCGTGTCCGTATTCATACTCCGACATTCGCGGAGATTTTGATCTTTCTCGGCACCAAACAATCCGGGTTTTTGTGAACCATGCTGCCATCGAGGCTCGTTGGCGGTTTCCGTCCAGCATGGCGCTCAGCCAGAATACTCCCAAGATCATCGTATCCAGTAAAAGTGCAGCACCAACTGGGTACTTTTCGTGCAAACACGTCTGCTGCAAGTTCTGCAAAAGCACAGAGTGAACAATCGAAATCACCGGCCACGCCAGAGACTTCAGATCAAGTCCAGTTTGACCCCCCAGAACCCCGTCTTGCCATTGCATTCACGTGTACAGCTGACGGATGTAACCATCGTTCGGCACACACATTCACCAAACGTGCGTACGAGCGCGGTATCGTTCTCGTTCAATGCCCAAGTTGCAAGAACCGGTGCGGGAACATTCGTCTGTTGCTTTCTGGCCCGTACTCACCCTCCGTGCGTGCGAACAGGCATCTAATTGCGGATAATCTTGGTTGGTTCAAGGATGATACCGAAGATGGCCGACTGAAGAATATAGAGGACATTCTTCGTGTCCGAGGCGAATATGTTCAACGAGGAACTCTAGACGCAGACGGAGTTGTAGAAATCTCTGACAGTTAATCTCGGTGAGTTGATCCAGCGCCGCAGGTCTAAACACTTACCAGCTTCGTTCTTTTAGTATCCTTTGACCTACTAATAGATGCGCCTTTTATGGACCATGTATGATACCTACGCTGTCAACTTTTGTTGTCGTTCCCCAACTAAACACTAGTAACCCAACCGACACGTGGAGCGGCAATCCCTTTACGTTCGAACCGCAACATTGTTACGAAGCGCCCAAGACTTTGATTCACTCCCTTGCAATGTCACTCAATCACATTTCAGCCTTTCCCGAGCTACGTAACACAGCTCCACCACTAGCCGTCAGTAATTGAGCTCAAGAAAATTGAACGACCCTAGAAGTTTCTCAACTTCGGCGCAGACGGCGAAGTATGAAACTCGGGAGTCAAAGGCTTACCTCGCTCCATCTCCCAGTCCACTCCTTTTGAATTGTAAAATGTCTACCCTAACCACCCCTAATGAGGGACACGCTAGCCGTGCAAACTCTTCAGAACACTCCTTAACCGTTACACATGTTGACTACGACACCGCTAGTCAGTCCAACTTCCACAAAAGCCTCTCCGACGTCGAAAATTCTGCGTTCTCTGTGCTCGTGTCATCTTCAACTTCACTCCAGACAGGTCCATTTTATGTTCGTCATCCTGATCTCGTCGGCATGTCTGTTCACTCATTCGTACGCTCAGGTCGAGTTCAAAGACAATGATCCATGCAACCCTGTCACCTACTCTCGCTTCAAGAAGTGGTGCATTACGCTTGTTGTTTGCGGGTTCACTGGTGTTACAGGTACTTGCCCATCAACGGTGTCCCGCGCGCACTGTTAACGTTATTTTCCAGCCACCGCTTCATCGTCCTTTGCGATGGGGACTGAATCCATGATGCACGATCTACAATGTACTCAATTCCAAGCCACGATCGCGCTTTGCGTCTATTCACTGGGATTTGCACTTGTCCCGCTCTTCTCGACAGCATTTAGCGAAGAGGTTGGGAGAAAGCCGATTTACCTCGTCACCGCTTTTGCTTCGGTATTGTGCTATGCGCTCGTCGCGATGTTCGTGCTCGTATCTTGAGCCAACCATATGATCTCAATGAATTGCAGGTCCAATACAATTGAGATGGTCATCGTCGCGCGTGCCCTCGGTGGTGCGTTTGCCTCGACAGGTTCCGCTTTGGTAGGTGGTACGATTGCAGATATATGGGAACCAGCCGAGTGAGTGCTTTTTTTTTGTTTACACGACATCCGAGGGTTGACGCAGAGCTCGATCTCATCAGACGCGGTCTTCCGATGTCACTCTTTGCCCTTGTGAACATGGCTTGTACAGGGTTTGGACCGATGGTATCTGGGTGGGTCGAACACGACCCACGCCTTCAATGGAGGTGGATTCAATGGTTTCACGCAATGTTAGTCACTTCGCTCCTACTCTTGATCTAGCCCTCTAATAAAAATATCTCTCCAGATTCAGTGGTGTGTACTTTGTGATCGCTATGTTCACTATGAAGGAGACCCGTCAAAGCATCATCCTGCGGCGTCTTGCGCAGAAACTGAGAAAGGAGACTGGGGATTCGAGGTATCGTGCACGGGTAGAGGAAACACAGCCAGCGTTGCGCGAACTTGTTTGGATATCTTGCACCCGGCCAATCCGTAAGTGTTCAAATCTCGACAATAATATCACGTCTCAAAGGTGTCTCTAGAGGTTCTGTTCACCGAACCTATAGCAACAAGCATAAGTGTAAGAGGGGATCAGCGTGTCCGGATCAACCAACTGTCTAATGACATCACTCTTGCAGCTCTGGGTGTTGTTTGTGTGGGGAGTTCTGTACTGTTTGATCAGGTAACAACCTATTTCATTTGTGTCGTTTTAAGGCTCACGGGACATTAGTTCCGTTTCGCCTCTTTTCGGGACACTATACGGCTTTAATGCTGGCCAAAGCGGAATGGTATACACCACCATCGTGTAAGTGGTTACTGTCACCCCCCTGCCCACGATTTTTCAACATGCTTTTAGTGCCGGTGCCTTCATCGGGCTGGGTGTGAACGTGTATCAAGATAAATTATACAGGTGAGGAAATCTGTTTGTAGACATAGCGCGACTCTGAGGCACCACTTGCAGACAAAATGTTGCCCGCAGGGGTCCGGAAGCTAGATTATACCTCACATGTCTGGTCGCAGTTCTGTTTCCTCTGGCGATGTTCATGTTTGCATGGACTGCCTCACAGCAGTTTCACTGGATCTGGCCCATTATTGCATTAACGGCAAGCCTGTTTTCTACGCGCCTGCTGAAACAGTCCTGATTTCTTGGTGTCCAGATCTTCATGTTTGGTGCCTTTGTTGCCTACTTGGTCGTCTTCTTGTATTTGGCTGACTGGTAGGGTTGCTATCTCGGTTTAATGTGATAGAGTTACCTGATTCGTCCGCTAGCTATGGCCCCTATGCTTCTTCTGCTCTGGCTGGGCAAAGCCTGTGCCGTACGTCAAATATTTACCATACGGACGATTGAGAGCTCACATTACCAATGGTGTTCACAGGCAACATGGGCAGTTTTGCCTTTCCGCTCTTTGCAAATGACATGTTCATGGACCTCACGTACAAATGGACCAACACGTTATTCGCGGGCATAGCACTCGTTATCGTCCCTATCCCCTTCGTAAGCCGACCTCTCTTGGCTTTTCCTCCACCACTCAACCGACCTCCTAGGTATTGTTCTTTTATGGTTCCTCTCTCCGCAAACGCAGTAGATTATGCAGCAGAGTCACGTCCCCCGAACAGGACAGCGAGAAAAAAGCCGACGCCAGCAATACCCCTCGTTCGTCTGGCTAATCCGTCCGGTTCTCCGCGGCTGCCTTGACCCATGCTCGAGTCAGCTACCCAGTCCCGTGATCGGGAAATCATGCCTGGCCATGGACAATTCAACAGCCCCCATACGAGGCTGGAATCATATCATGACATCAGTGCATTGAGCTGGGAATATTATACCACAAGAGTCGCTTAATCGTTTTTCTTTATTTTTAAAAACTTACACACACACTCCCTTCCTTGATATCATATCCTAACGCCATCGTCAGCAGTGGAATCCTTCGTTTGAGATACCCGACATAGAGATATCCGTTTCTTAGAGTAACACTACATCACGAAATATTGTCCTTTGTTTACCAGCCTCTTCTAATATAGCTCGTTCTGTCAAAATCTCCATGGAGTGTACTCTTCTTTGCGACAGGTCTGGAACTGTGAAGGATAGGGCAGATTCGGTGGAAGATGCTACTTGAGGAAGAAATACACGGCAAAATTCGGAGGTGTTGTTACTTCACATGGCTTTGTCAATGACTGCGCACTGTACACGGATATACAGGTCGTCTTGCTCTCATTGATCCAAGTTCATCAGCGTCGTTGACTAGCTGGATTAGAAATGTATATTAATGCCGATCATACGCACTTTGGTCGAAGTTTTGGACCTCATGATATCTGTCTCACACCGCAGCCATGCGACGCGCTACCTATCACGATGAAGGAACACCGCTTGGAAAGTAAGACTGCCCACCTACCAGTTGACTTGATGTGACAAACTAGAGCATATGGGTTAAAGCCGTGCTAACAGAGAACGAATCGGGCGATTCTCTGTGCTGCATCTTGAATATCGTCTGGAAAAATGTGGACCAGCCTCAACCATCCATGTGGACGTTCGTCGTATTCGACGAGTTCCACTGGCCGCGCTTGAGCCGCGAGGCGCTTTTCCAGCTCACGGGACGCATCTATCAGCTGGTCCGCGGAGCCGACTAGAATCAGTGTCTTAGGCCAAGACGGCGTAAAGGGGATAAAAGACCCTGATACAAGGGGGTCCGTGCGTGCAACGCCCGAGTCGCCCAGATATGCGTTTGACATTGGCCAAAACCAGGATGGATCGCCAATGTCGCTGTTAACCTGCGCCTTGGCGTACTCGCTCTTGCGATCATCCATCTGGAAAGGTGCGATAGATATGACGCCGTGGGGTGATTGTCTATCGGAGTGCAAGACGAGGTGTGTCAACACGACCGCTGTCAATGGGGGTTGTCAATCCCGCGCGTCACCGATCAGGGGACTTGATCTGCGCTGACCATGACTCCCCCCAGCACTATCTCCCGCGATGACGATATTGGACGCCTTGTATCCCTTGCCGAGGACATAATCGTAGGCAGCTACGAGGTCCTGCAGTGCGGCGGGGAAAGCGTTCTCGGGGACGGTGGCAAGGCGATAGCTCGGCGCGATGAGTACACACTTGCGCGCGTCCCCTGAGTGGGCGGCGACCGCACGGAGTAGCTGGATGTAAAAGTGGAGGAATTGTGGGTCGGTGGGGTGACCGAGGACGTTGCCCCCGCCATGGATGTAGAAAATGACGTGGGTGTCTGGGAGGTCTAGTCCAGGCTCGGCTTCGAGTCGGTTGTCATGGAGGGCGTAGAAATATATGGGAACGCGCTCAGGTACCTTGAGCGTGCTGCTGTCGAGGAGGAGGGTGTGCGGGTGTGGGGAGGGAGGGGCAATCTCTACACGGGCGGTGATGTCGGCGGGGAGGCTCCCCGGTTCGAGTTGTCGAGCGCGTTCGTCCAGGGATGCGGCGGTGCCGAATGGCAATGAAATGTTTCTGAGCATGGCGCGCACGGCTGGCAACGCGTTCCGTTGTTGTTCGGTTAGTGGCATGATGGTGGTCGACGTCGTGTATAGATGCTGGTGCGGGAAATCTGGGTGGGAAGGCAAAGTGGGGGAACATATCACATCACGGTGACGGTTACAGTATTGGCAAGACCCCGCCGGGTGCTGGATAGTAGCAAGTCTAACTTCCTTCGGCTTACCATGACCCAGTCTACAAGTGTAATTCCTCTGGCTTGGCCCAACTGCTGCAGCGACTGCAACCGACTCCTAGCCAATATACCCCAGGAATACATCAGACTCCATAACCGCCGACTGGTATCGACAGAAACCTTGTTGAGTTAGTGTGAGTCACTCACTCAGTGCCAACCTTATAAGACCACAAGTCAGTTCAAGTTCGAGCCTATAAAAACACAAAAGTAGGTGCTACTGGTGGGGTATGTACAAGGAAATATCACCAAAAAAAAAAAAACAAGAAAAAAGAAGTAAAACGTAAGTACCATATCAGGTCGTTACAGGATAAGATCGTAACACGAGATTCCCCCACCCAACAGATGTCCATGCTAAATTGCTATGTTGTGAACTAATTTTTACAGCGTATTCGTCCAAGGATTTCAAACGCACAGAGGTCGCTTGACTGCGGCCATCTTGCACGCCGGTTCGGAAGCGAAAGCAGAAGCCACCGATCTCTTCACCACGCTCTCCGTTTTGATGATCTCCTGCGCCGGCTCCGCAAACGAGACAGACGATCGCTGCAGTGGATCAGACTTGGAGACTTCCTCTTGAAGGAGAGGAACAGCAATCTTGACTCTGCGTTTCGCAGTGCCTCGACCTTGCATCTCCTCCAAGGCAGTCATCGATTGGTGTCGTGCACGGTTTCCGGCTACACCACCTGCTTCCCTACTAGGCATGGAGAGCGTAATCTCTAGCGCGGGACGAGGACCTGTGACCTCCGTGGCAGAGATGGCCGCATTGTACACCCAAACGCCAGTCGACATCGAGCCACTAAGGGACTTTCTCCGACCTATACATCTCTTCTTCAGCACGCGACAGGTTTCTGGCTTCGAAAACTGCATCGCGGCCGAGTTCGGGTGCCTTGTCGAACTCGGGGGCTTAAACTTGGCCGAAGCACCGAGGACAGGACGGATAGTGCTTTTCTTCTCCCCTCTCTCGTTGATGTTCGCCGTGACGTCCCTGACGATGTTCTGAACCCGTTCCGCCAAGGGTTTGAACTGCAGCCTGGACGTCTCCACCGCGTTCTTGACCTTGTCTGCCCACTCGTCTATATCGTACAACTTGTGCAGCATGAGCTTAAACGTGAACGGATAGCGTTCGCCGAGCGGAAATGTCGGGCTCTCGGCATCTTCCTCCGTCATGTCGACACGCGACATTGGGTTTTCGGCTGGAGGTGTCAAGGGTGCGAGGGTATTGCGGTGCGTTCTGGATGTGGACGCGGCTTGGACGCGTCGGGCATTCTCCTCATCCCGTAGGGCGCGCAAGGAGAGGGTCGTGGATAAATTCTTGAGTACGGGGGCGAATTCTGCGGGAACCTTGGCGATGTCGTCTGCGGAGATGACTTCGCTGGTGTCCCCAGTGAGGGCCCGGGTGCGTCGCGTCGCAACGCGGTCAAATAAGTCGAAGAGACAGGCAAACTGTGCCGTCTTGGAATTGGCTTGAGCTACCGAAGTAAATGTCATATTAGTTGATTTAAATTATTGGTAAAGGGGGAGGGGATCGCGAAGCGAATAAAATTAGGGTGCTGGTCAGAGGAGGGAGATCGCCTCTTGCCATCCGAACAAAAGTCCGAAGGATGCATGACATCCTTATATCACCGTGGTCTTGTGGTCTGTTGGTACCGGCCCTCACGGATCTGTGGACTGTTGGCGCTTCCCAATTGAGGTGTGGACGTGGTTGCTGCGCGCTGCCGAGTGGCTCGTTACCTTGCGATTGTCATCCCATTGTTCGTCCACGACAATTTCCACCTCTTGATCCGCATTGAATGCCAAAGACGTGCTCCGGTACCTCCCTGATGATGTGTATTTTTCAAGCTGATCCCACTTTGCAACTCGGGGTTAGGTAATGTACAACAAGGAACTGCGACAATTTGACATTTACTGTGGGGTTTGCCGGTCACAGGTGTACAAGCATAGAGGAGAAATAGGGCTATGGAAAAGTAAGTGCGCAAGACCCAGGGATAGCGAGAACCCGACGAGCTACTGACCTACGCGGACGACGCTTATATGGACGACACCAGCTAGTCCCAAGGTCGTCTTCTGACTCGCACTCTCCCGCCACTACGAAGAACGTACGTCTTGCTCACCCTTTGCCAGTCCCCGATCATCCTTTCATCCTCAGAGGGGAGTTTCCATGCGAAAAACGAGCTCCAGCTTATTATTCGCAGGGACTTGAGCTTCTGAGCGAGCGCCAGGCTTGCTTCGAGTTCGCGTGTCCGCATGTCAGGGGCAGAGACCATGATCGAGCAAATCGGACATAACTCGGGGCCGTGGGGAAAGGGTGGTACCTCGTCAAACGTCATACTTGTTGCGGCTTTCGAATTATCGACGTCTTCCTCGTCCTCCGTGTAGGACACATGCCCGAGGGTCGCAGTGCTTGGGGATTGTGATTGACTAAGGACCGTTCCCGTGTGTGCCAAGTTGTGGTTCTGACCGAAGGTAGAGTTAAGGGCGTATGAATAGGCTCTGGGACTATCGTAGTGGTCGATATGGTTTTCGAGCATCTCTTCGTCTGAGAGGAATATTCCCAGGTGAAGATCAGTCAACTTGGTAAGTGGCTTCAATGCTTTTGCAAAGGCGCTCTACGAGTGTTTGATAATCAAGGAGCAGCGAGTGGAGGAACGTACTGTTAATGATGCCACTGTTGGAAAATGGTTAGGTATAGGAGAGTGAGCAACAGCCGAAGAACTATCTTCAAAGCAAGTCCAGCAACAAGACGTGTCGAGGTGCTCGGAACAACTGAGATGAAGGGTCATTAACCCCGGAAAAGCCCCAGACACCGTGCTCAAGAGCAAGACATCGATATGCCATAACTCTGTGAGAGCTAGCGAGGTGAGGTGAGCCATCGGTGAACTCGCCAAAGGGATGACGAATATTTCCTTTGAGCGAATCTTCTGTGTTGACCTTACGTCTGCCGCGAAAGAAATATGGAGGGTTCGCAAACTGCCCATAAGACTTGGTCTCCAAGGCGCCTTTGCGAGATCGCCGGATTGTGCTGTTAAATCCCTGGATGAAACAGGTTAAAGGGCGTACCGCAGCATATATGCGCTCCGCTCACTTTACCCAGTGAAACCCCACGCAACCCCATGCAGGATTACGCGACAGCATGGATGTATGCATCTTCAAAAGGGAAGTAAGCTGTTTCGCGGAATGTATATTCAAAGAGGACATGTATCTCCGCAGGGTTATCACCCGAAACTGAGAGCTGGCTTCCGACAAGGCCCGAAGAGCATGGAACGAACGATAACGTCGATGAAAAAGCTCTATGACGAATTCAATCAGCTCGAGGGGGAGAGTGCGTTGTTTCGGAACCATCAACGTGAGGTCATCAACAGACGCGTCCTGACATTCCGCCAGGGGTGGGGAAGTGAACCTGTGCGAACTCGGAGAAGAAGGAAAAAAATCAAACACGTTCGAATCGTCTGAACGGAGGAGAATTGACGAGTCGATTGAACGGTTCGACATGGTGATCGGCGAAGAAGAAGTGCGTCGAGAGTCATATTCAACGCGTCGACTGCATCTTATAACCTTGTAACCTACCGATCACGTGTTTCAGAAATTGGAATCACGTGACCTGCATGTACTAAGTACAAAAGTGGAATGATGTTAGCTTTAACTATCGCAGACAAACGGATGAGTGGCCGCCCAGAACCGCACAAATCCTCGAGCCAAGATGGGGACACGAAATCCAAATCACTGACCCCATTACACGCTATACAGCTCCGCGCGTTCCTCAGTTCTGTAGAGGACGTCGAGGTGGACCCTGACACCATCGAGGACCTCTTGGAGGGACTTAGCGAGGACGTCTGCACGGAGATGACCGAGCTTGACAGTGATGCGGAAACCTCAGACACAGAGGATCTCTCCCTCCTTGTACAAGAACAGTACACGCCTCCTGCAGTAGTTGGCATCGCAGACCTTGAGGATGGTAACATTGACCCTGCTGAGATCCGTGCCTTGGAAGAGGAAGGTGGGTAGGTGTGATAATTCGCGAACTAAGATATTCTCTCTCTTTCGCTATCACGTCCTTCAGGGCGACACGTAACACTCATGGCTACATTTAGCTATACAGGCTTGGACCAAGGACGAAATACGGAAGATGATGCTGCATCTCAAGGAACGCGGTAGGTGCTTTACCCAGCCACATCACGGCTTAGTGATTCACCGTGTCCAGGAATGAGCTCATTTATTCGAGAATATGTCTTCGTGCAAGACATACCTATCGTCAAACTACTGTTTGCATTTGGTATTAGTCTAGTACGTTGTATCTTTCTTTCTTTCTTTCCTGTCTTTACTTCAAAATTCCACATAGTGTCCAGAGCTTAGAAACAAGCGTACAAAGACGCTATTATATTTCCTTAGAGTGGCGATATCAAGGGAGTGAGTCGAATGCAGACATGTTGGTAAAGCCTTTGGACTGAGCTCTTTCGGCTAGATTGCATCTAAGAGAAAAACTTGCACAATACAACACGATATCTGATGCAGTCTCTCTCATAGTTAACTCGAAACGTATTATGGTGCTGACTGGTGCAGGCATTAGTACGCGACTTTTCCTTTAAATAGCGCGCATACTTTCTAAGAACTCTTAGGTGTCTCTTGTGGTATCCCGGACTTTAGGTCCCGCAACGGCCTTTATGCGATGCTGAAGGAAAAGGGTCAATATGACTTAGACGACCCCCAGCAAATGTTTGTCCTCTGTTCTTGATGGTCCAACCGGTCTTTGTAACATCACTCAGGTTCGATATACACTACTTCAAGCAAAACCCCACAGGTGAAACTGCTGCTAGTGTCTGTCTTGGGCTGTTCTAACCATCTTTCCATCATATTGTTCACTAATTCAGTATTCTAGTGAGTACCCTTCTTCATCTGAGTATCCAAGGCACGGTGACCAACGCTTTCCACAAAGCTCCTTCGCAAGGTACGATCTACCTCAGTACCAGGAAACACCAAAATCCTGACAACATTGTCAAAGTCAAATATATCCATCTAATTTCATACCCTCCCCGTGTCACCGATTCATCAAACTCCTAGAAGATAAAAACAAGGTAGGGCTTTCACTAAATATTACGAGTGTGGTCAACGCACAAATTCCACGCTTGGGCCACCTAGCTCCTTCGGGTATGTACACCACGAATTCGATCCAACTTTCTCCTTACGGCGAGCGACCAATCAAAACCACACACAGAACTACACGCAGAACATCGACACACTCGAGTCCATTGCGGGGATTACGCGCGTCTTGCAATGTCACGGCTCCTTCAAGACGGCTACATGTCTTGAATGCCGAATCAAGGTTCCAGGCGTCGAAATCGAGCATGAAATCCTCGACCAGCGCGTCCCATACTGCAAAGCGTGCTTAGAGGCGCACAAGGCTGCGGAAGCACAAAAGAGCAAATCTACAAAGAAGAAGGGAAAAAAGAGGAACGAATGGGAGGAAGATAGCGATGAGAGCGACGATCTAGATGTAGGCGTGATGAAGGTATCCTTCCCTACGCTGTTGGGGAAGAAGCACACTGACATTTGTCCTGGACGTTTACAGCCTGACATCACGTTCTTCGGGGAGAAACTTACGGACGACTTCGATCAAGCATTGTTGGATGACCGAGACAAGGTTGATCTCTTGTTAGTCATTGGCACATCACTCAAGGTCTCTCCCGTGTCCGAGACCCTGTGTGCGTTCGACTTTACTGGGTCCTCCCGATCTGCTGACATGCCTTGGTATTAGCACAATTACCACATTCCGTGCCACAGGTCAGTGAACAGTCCAAAAGTGTCGTTGACATACGAGGGGTCATTCCTTGTGTTAGATCCTTATCAACAAGACACCGATAAGGCACATCAACCCTGATGTACGTCGTCCTGTTGCCAAAGAACTTAACTTGAAAATATTTTCAGATTGTTCTCCTTGGTGATGCGGACGAGATCGTGCACCATTTATGCGAGCAGCTGCGATGGGATCTCCCACCACCTCCAGATCTCAAAGGCGGACTTAAAGTACCACGCGCTCAGGCGAATGGGAAGAGAAGGTCTAGCGAAATGAGTGGTCGAGCAGAACCTGCGAGGGTCCTAGGAAGGTAACGTAGCTTTGTACTAGGGACTTTCATCATGCCACTGACCTAGACGCAGCCACGTTTGGCTGTTCAATGGGGCAGAAGGGGGTAAATGGGTAGAAGATATAAAGGAGAGGTACGCCAACACCATGAACAAGGCTACCGCCCAGTCAAAGAGCCATCCAGAGCGTAAAGCGAAGAAAGCACGAGTCAGTTAACACTAGCCTGGGGATGTGATTACCATTAATACAGCGCGTGAGCGATTTGTTCCGACATTCCACCGTTATGCACCTGGGCGAATCGGAGGAAAACGGCTCATCAGAATAAGGGTCCGTATGACATGTTAGGGGGTAAGTAGATGGTATTATCGACCGTTTCCCTCGAGGAGAACCTCCCCGTTTCCCTGCACGGGTGCAGTGATCTTTCCTAGTGAGCTTCGACTTTGCTTTGCGGAATGACGTCCGTTCCTTCCCGGTACGCTGACGAAGTCGGGTAAATGTGAAGAGGTGCCATTGGGGTGGTGTGTTCCCAAAGCAGATACATAGAACTCTTCATTCTCATCTTCGTCCTCCATGAATGGTGGTTCATAGCCAGCAGGCACCGAGGAATTTAAACGCCAATTCCGAATCGCGTTGAATGTGCCCCTGCGTAGATGCGCCGCATACGAGTACAACAGGAGCGCAAAGTATATCTACAAATGACAAGATTGGCCAACATTAATGAACAAAACCATGATGTATCTCACCTTTGCAAGCCAAGATAGGACGATCACCACGGCCGCGACGCCCTTCTCTTCGTCCCAAAGGACATTGGCTGCCGCAACCAGCTGCGCTTCGCTCATCGTCTGATTCACCCCAGCGCCGTGTCGAATCGCCTCTTGCGCAGCTGAATTGGCCACCCGTTGACCATCATGTGGTGTATACACCCACCACACGACAGCAAAGAAGAGCGTCCAGGCCGTCGAGAACATGTGATCGACGAAAAAGAGATGAGCGAAATAGAGCGTTTGCTGGGCATTTTCCTTTTTTTTTTTTTTGGTCGGCGAGGGATGGAGAGAGGAAATGCATAAAAAGACT
Source organism: Boletus vinaceobasis (assembly GCA_038092335.1). Taxonomy (NCBI): domain Eukaryota; kingdom Fungi; phylum Basidiomycota; class Agaricomycetes; order Boletales; family Boletaceae; genus Boletus; species Boletus vinaceobasis. Next base: position 18,829 of record JBBPQE010000419.1, read on the forward strand.
TAAATCACACGAACGAAGACAGTACAGGTGGTGAAGTCGGGAGGACTGACCTCCTTGACTGCCTTGAGTCCCCATGCGAGTGCGACCAATCCGAGGAGGGAGTACAGGTACAGGCTCAATTGCGCAAACGACCCTCCAGCGCCCATTAAAACCGAAATCAAACCATAAACACCTGCTGCCTTGTTAAAGAGCTAACGACATGTTTCAGCGTTTGGATGTGTGTCGTCCCCTTTTCGAGGAGGATGGGAAATGCAACTTACTCCAAACAGTAGTGCGATCGTAACGCCTGTCTTGAGGTCAAGGATACCAAGGAAGGTGGAGATGGGCCAGAGCCGCCATTCAGGACGCAGCATCAGTTTCATATGCAGTCATGTACCAAAGGAATGAATGATAGAAAGAAGTCGTGCGTGTTCGGTGGGAAGGAGGGGCACAGCGACGCTGCTGACTAAGCAAATGCAATTGATTAGACGGTAAGTAGTTTGATTGCCGGTTGTTCACGAGAGGACATCTATTTGGACGACCGAGTACCGAGTTCTGAGATACTTAGATCTAAATACATGAGTACCAACGTCAAAGGTCCGTGCCAATTAATGAATCAATAATTAAAGCAATTATTTCAAGGAGTTTTTGGGGTACTACTGCCTAAAGGACAGATCTGCTCGGCGAGTTCATGATGGGAAACAAGTTGTTCGGGTCGACCTCTTGCTTGAGGACAATGTACAAGCGAGGATAATCAGTGCCTGCGTGAAGTCGGGCACGAAGGCAGTCGGGTCATTGTACGGAACGTTATCAGCGTCGGATGCATCGTCGACAGGCTGCGTGGTTGGTGTAGAGCGCCGATGCATTACTCTCATGCAACGTGTTCCAAAGTATCTGAATAAAACATATCTTGATTCTTAATTAGACTTCGACCAGGTCGTGTTCCGGCACTCGAAGGAAGGTGAGTGCAAGCGTCCTGCGGATCATTCTTCCAGGAGACGTTCTTACAACACAGTAGTGCGGACGAAAAAATCCTGAGATATCAAAGATATGGATCCACCCAGCCCGCATTGGCAGATCGACGCGGTTCTGGCATATCAAGTTAAGCGCGTCGTCATTTACCGCGGAGCCAAAGACCCAAGACCTGGTGATTGGCTTTTGCTAGCAACGAATGGACTCCTTTGTGGGGGCATTCCAATCAACTAGAAACTTTGCGGCGTCACTCGCCAACTCTACCTCCTCGCTAGGATGGCGCGAGCAGTTATATGAGACACCGAGAAGAGCTACTATTATCCATCAAGTGACGACGTTTCAGAACATTAGTCAACAACACTCGTTATAGTTACAGGCACTGTGCAATGCCCAGACAGGCGGGCCCGTGGTAACGAGCGCGCATGACTGGGCACCTGCATCAAGCGTGACCGGAAGGGCATAGTGAACACAGCGGCACTTCAGTTTTCATCGTATATCATCGTCGCAGGACTCCTGTCGCAGAAGTCAGACGGGACCAAACAAAAAAAGCGAAAATCACTGGAGCGCGACTCACCTCTTCTCGACGCCCTGGAAAAATGATGACATCAGAAAACGGGAAGAGAATTTAGTTCCTGGCAACTCACATCCTCCTTCCAGGCGACTTGCGCACTAAACTCCGTGCCCCCGAATGAAATGATCACATCAAAAGTAAGACTATAGTAAAAGCCCCCTGGCCCAAACATCCTTCTCTGTGGGGTCAAAGTTTTTCCTACCTCCTCTACATCAAAACTAACGGTGCATAGTGTCGAGAAGGACTCTAACATGGTCAAGTCAGAAGATGATTACAGGGATGGCGAAGAACTTGCCTTTGTCGCGATCAATCCACTGCGGATCCGACAAATTGCCTCGATAGCATAGGATGGACAGCGCCTGGACACCAAAGTTCGACTGAGTCGCTCCAAGCAAGCAAAACGGATGTCGAAATTCCTTTAGTTCACTGACTTGAACACCCTGTGAGAACATTGTTATGTCGGTATCAAATGTCACTCGACAAACGATCAGAAACCAACCTTATTAAGAATTCCTTGAAATACATTTGGAACAACAGGCAATCCATCTGCACTCATACCCCAGGTTTCTGCCCTGGAAAGATGCTCGGGATTGTACATGTCGACCAAGGATGCACATGTCGTGCCATACGTAGCACGTGCGACGCGCGATTTCACCAGATGATCGACAAGGAACGAAAGGGCACCATCGGGGACCGCTTTATGACTGTATACGGTCAATGAAACTCTTCCAATGCCCGGACAAAATGCGTACGTACACCCTACTCGGACGGGAAAGCTCAATGCATTGGGACTTGAAATACGACTGGAGTTGTGACCATAACCAATCGCTCGCTCCGAACCCACCGATAAGGAACGCCATCTAGATTTATAAATATAAGTCCTGTGTCTGTATCCAG
>JBBPQE010000420.1:0-21232 GCA_038092335.1 Boletus vinaceobasis
ACCCCAAGGAGCCCACTGGACGTTCTCCAGTTTGGTTCTTTTGGTCTTTCCCCTAAAGTCCTGAGCCTAGCTCACTCCCTACATTCCTTATGGTTTATGATGTGCAATCTAGAGAGGCCTAGGGCCAATCTTTGATGAAGTACCAACAACTTCAGGGTTGTTTCATTAGAACCAAACTATCATTCTCTACCTTGCACAACGACGACAAGATTGGGTTTCAAGACAGCGAACAAAATGCTGGCCCACTCATATTCAAGTACCAATCACCACCACTTGTATAGTGTAAGCCCCCAAGTACCATGGGCAGCACAAGATGGCACACTCTGTGAGCAGAATCCACAGAGCTACAGCAAGTACTATGACCCTCTCCACTGATCCTTACGAAGACTCCTTGAATGTTACATGAGGATGAGTTAGACGACTGTGGTTGTTTCTGATGTTGGATGGGATGCGCTAGATGCAGTTCCCAATGACCGTCGAAGCCCCTAGTTGATGATATAACTGCCACTAGGTTGGATCCGAGCTACGGAAGCTCAATGTGTGCTATGCAAGAAGTGCAAAAATGTTTATTTTCCAGATCATACGTCAGAGTCCATTACGGAAGATATGGCCTGAGTGATAGAAAATGATGCGGAGAAAAAGTATATCTCCTTTGATGAAAGTCTGCTATAACTCCGATAGAAATCCAGGTCGAGGTCTTTTGACTTCGCTGCTTTGCAAGCATGGGCTCAAGATTAGGATAGGACAAGAGAAGCTTTATTGGGCGGTGCAGGATAGCATGGCATGCCAAGATAAGTGAAAATAGTTTTCCATTACAGAGCCTGAGCTAAGGCACGAGTTTGAAGAAGACGTGAAGAAAGAAGTTCCTACGCAGCGCAGATGTAGCGCTTGCATGCTGGTCAATACGACCAGTATGAAGATTTCTTAGGAGCAATGCTCCAAACGTATATGCAAAGGGACAACGGTCCAGAGCTGAAGATGTGCTCATATGGCTTATGTAGCCAGAGGTTATTATACTGAAAAGAAGATGATAAGTGGATGACGATACATAACATTCACAAAGCTAAAAAGTTTAAAATGACAGATAACATTGGGGTTGGCTAGGGGGCACCCAGTTCAATGACGAAGTCTGAAAGAAGGCAGGGATTACATTGATCCTGCACAAGTTGCCAAAAGGGTATAGGTGCATATGGACAAGTCACACGGCGAAAGTTACAGCTGTTCGCTTATGAAAGCTTAGTTCATTTTATGTTTTACCAAAGACTCTTATGTACTCTTCACAGGATCTCATCTTAGTACCAATGAAATGGTTGGGCTTGAAAGAAAGCCATGTTCAGACAGCTTGTGGTTGTCCCCAATGTGACACTGCTTGACGCTCTAATGCAGTTATTATGGCTATAGGTGCAGTACCAGGACATGTAGACTTGCAAGATCTACTCCCTGGGTTCGTGTTGTAGGAAAGGAACTGCAAATGAACACAACCTTAGTAAGAAGGAAACGGTGGGATCCCCACTTCCTTTTATTTTATATGTTTGTCTATGGGGTTAGCCCTAGACAAGGTTCATATCTTACAACTCAAAGCTTTAGAGTCACCATGCCCAAATGACACTGGGCAAAGTTTCTTTTCAGATACCTTACTAACAGGTTTAGACAAGGTGTTGGCGACATAGTACGAAAGCCACATGTATTACTTAGAAAGTCGCAATGTATAAACACCTCCTGGGACGAGGATAAAAGCAACCGAAAGGCATGGGTTAAGGCAACCCAAGGCATGAGCTTTGAAGAAGCCTCAGCATTCTTCATGGACATGGCCAAAGCAGCCAAGAAGGGAAAAGGTTGCGCCTAAGATCTGATCTGGGTGGATCGAAGGCAGAAAAAGAAGAAAAATACAAAAACAGGTTTGATAATTTAAACGTGGAAGACACTGATGTCGACAGCTCCATGGACTTTTTACCTTATACATCAGAGGCATCTCCTAGCGAGTGCGGCAGGGATGTTAAACCTGTGCTTAATTCCTCTTCCAAAAAAGAAAAAGAAATCCCAGACAATATTTACGTATGCAACGTGAGGACAGAAAATGAAATTCTGGTCCTGCTACGCGTCGCTTCGCAAAAGACCCCGAAAGACCTTGTTTCACTTGAAGCATTACTTGACTCAGGGGCTAACACAATCTTTATTGATACGAAGTGGGTTAAGAAGAATAAACTTCCCCTTCAAAAGTTATGCAATCCCGTTAATGTTTACAATGTGGATGGCACAAAGAACTCAGCTGGAAAAATTACGCACTCCGCCGATATTATAATTGACTTCAAGGGTCACAAGGAACGCGTTACTGTGGAAGTTACGGACCTTAGACAGAATCATCTGATCCTTGGCTATACGTGGTTAAAACACCATAATCCAGAAATAGACTGGAAGACAGGCTCAGTTACACTTACGCAATGCCCATGCCATTGTCACACGCTTCAGGACAAGCCCGTCTTTATCCGAATGCTTGAAAAGGAGGAAGAAGATCTCCAATATCAGATTCAAGCGACCCTAGAATGTCTAGAAAAACCAAAAACAGAAGAAAAGAAGCTTACAGAAGCTGAAATGGTTCCTAAAGCATATCACGATTATTTAAAAGTATTCTCAAAAGGAGAGAGCGAACGGATGCCGATCCAAAAGCCCTGGGACCACGCTATAGATAAGGATTCTTTTGTGCTGAAGAAAGGCTGATTGATACCGCTCAGTCCCATGGAGCAAGAGGAAGTAACAGCATTCATTGATTATCAGCTCAAAATGGGATATATTAGGCCCTCAAAATCTCCACAAACATCACCAGTGTTTTTTGTGCCGAAGAAAGATGGCAAGAAGCAGATGGTACAGGATTACTGCTATCTTAACAAGCACACGGTCAAAAACAATTATCTGCTACCATTGATTGGTCAGCTGGTCAACAAGCTCAAAGGAGCAAAACTATTTACAAAAATGGATCTACAATGGGAATACAACAACGTCCGCATAAAGGAAGGAGACGAATGGAAGGTAGCTTTTGTTTGTTTCTGTGGCGCTTACGAACCCCTGGTGATGTACTTCGGGCTATGCAACAGTCCTGGAACGTTCCAAGCGATGATGAATGAAATCTTCGCAGATATGGACAACGTGGTTGTCGTCTACATCGATGACCTAATGATATTTACAAGAATGGAAAATCAAGAGGAACATGATGAGATCGTGCGAGAAGTACTTCGCCATCTTGAAGAAAATGACCTCTTTGTAAAACCAGAAAAATGCACTTTCAGTAAGACTGAGGTAGACTTCCTTGGCATGATTGTGGGTAAAGACAGTATTCACATGGACGATACCAAAGTCAAAGCTATTTTGGATTGGCCCATTCCCACGAACGTAAAAGGAGTTAGAAGCTTCCTTGGCCTAGCCAATTTTTATAGGAGGTTCATCAAGGATTACGCGCAAGTCGCACGTCCATTAAACGACCTTCTCAAAAAGGAACAAAAGTTCGAGTGGACTTCCGCTCAAGACACAGTGTTTGATACGCTAAAGGAAAAGTTTACCACTCCGCCCGTTCTGGCATATCCAGACAACGATTGTTAGTTCCGTTTAGAAACAGATGCTTCAGACTATGCAACGGGAGCGGTATTATCTATTTTCAAAGACGAGAAATGGCACCCAGTTGCCTATTCTTCACACTCAATGTCACTGGAAGAATGAAATTATCCAATAGCCAACAAAGAGATGTTATCAATTGTTCGTGCCCTGGAAATATGGCATCACTACTTGGAGGGAGCGAAGTTCCAGTTTGAGATTTGGAATGACCATGCAAACCTTCAATATTTTATGAAATCTCAAGATTTGAATCATCGGCAAGCCCGATGGTACCAATGGTTGACACAGTTCAACTTTGTTTTTGTTTATAAGCCAGGTGCTACAAACATAAAAGCAGACACATTAAGCCGTCGCAAGGATCATGCCCATGGAATTGAAGACGATAACAAGGGTATTGTCATGATCCCACCAGAGCGGATATGAACTCAGACCCAAGTTGAAATCCATGATGAAGGTGAACAAATTCTTAAACTCATCAAAAGCAAAACAATGCTGCTCAAAGAGAGTGAGGTCGCAGCCCTATGCAAAGAGCACAACGTGTGCTGGGTTGAAGAGATGCTATATTGGGAGGACAAGATTTACATCCCTGATGACGATGAAATAAAAATGAAAATGAAAATTCTAAAGAACTGCCATGACTCTCCAGTTGCTGGTCATCCAGGTCTCACTAAGACACTTGGCCTCATAGAAAAGAGTTACTGGTGGCCCAAGATGGCCACATTCACCCACAATTATCTATCTTGTTGCGACAGGTGTGCACAAATGAAAACCGGAAATCAGCCGCCAGCCGGCAAATTAAAACCGCTTCCTGTTCCTAATGGACCATGGGAGGATATCACTGTGGATTTTACCACAGATCTGCCCCTATGTCAGGGTTATGACTCGATCCTGGTGGTTGTAGACTGCTTCTCAAAAGAAGCAATTTTTATTCCCATGACGAAGACAGTAACTGTGCTAGACATGGCGAAACTTTATCTTCACCATGTGTGGAAAAATCACGGTCTCCCACATTTGATTGTATCGGACCGTGGCCTGCAATTCGCCTTGCAAGTGATGCAAGAAGTGTTCTCTAGATTGGGGATAACGACCAAATTATCTACCGCTTTCCACCCACAAACAGACAGGCAAACGGAACAGATGAATAGAGATCTTCAGCAGTATCTTCAGTTATATTGTGCAGAAAAACAAGATGAATGGGTAGACTGGTTACCACTCACCCAGTTTTCATATAACTCGAAAGTTCACACAAGTTCAAACAAAACACCCTTCAAAGTGTCACGGAACTACGTCCCACATATGGGAATAGAACAATGTACTTCCACTCACGTGCCAGCTGCTGAGCAATTTGCTGAGACAATGGCAGACACTCTCGAAGACACAAAAAAGAATTTATTAAAGGCTCAAGAGTGAATGAAAGCTCAAGCCAATAAACACCGGAGCAGTGCTCCTATCTATTCAGTTGGCAACAAAGTTTGGCTTGCCACAGAAAACTTGTGTTTGACACACGCATCCAAAAAGCTCATGGAGAAGTTCATAGGACCTTTTCCAGTAATCGAGATGATCGAAAATAATGTGGTACGCTTGAAGCTGCCGAAAACTCTGAAAATTCACCCAGTCGTGAACATCTCAAGAATAAAATCATATAAAGAAAGATTAACAGGACAACCAGTTACTAATCCCGGCCCAGTAGAGGTTACCGACAACAGAGACGTCAAATGGGAAGTTGACTTCATTGTTGACTCTCATTTGAAGAGACGTAAGTTGGAATATCTCGTCCATTGGAAAGGATATGATGTCCATACCTGGAAACCCACAGGGAACTTGAAGTCTGCACAAGACACTATCAAAGACTTTCATGCTCTTCGGCCCAATGCTCTGAGGTAACTATCTATGACCTTCGCCCAGTTCAAAGGTTTATTTCATCCTTACATCAACTACACAGAGGCCGGACCATCCTCGATACCCTATAATCGCCTGGAATGTGATTCCTAGAGGGGGGGTAGTGTAACGAAGTGACAATTTCTCTCTGTATCTTTTTCTTTGATCTTATCTTATCTAATCTTATCAAGCCACACATTTATCTAATCTCACAACATATGCTGGACTTGTAACTTTTCTCTCTTCTCTTCTCAAGTTCACAGACACTTCTCTTCATTTAGTTATATTCACTTTCTCATGAGATCTCATCCCATTCACACGTTCATTTCCGTATGTACTTCTTTTAATCTCCACTTATGCTTCCATTTCCTTCACACGGTTATTACCGTCGATGCTTCTCTTCCATTCTATCACACCTCATGGTGGCATCATGCATTTAATTACCGTTCTTGTATGCACATATGTAGTAGTGTACAGCTTGGTCTGTGCACAATACCCATGCACTATATAAACCCCAAGGAGCCCACTGGACGTTCTCCAGTTTGGTTCTTTTGGTCTTTCCCCTAAAGTCCTGAGCCTAGCTCACTCCCTACATTCCTTACGGTTTACAATGTACAACCTAGAGAGGCCTAGGGCCAATCTTTGATGAAGTACCAATGACTTCAGGGTTGTTTCATAAACAAAGTGATAGCTCTAAGAGAAGAACTTGCTTTTCTTGGGAGCCCTGTCTCCGATGGGGATCTATTCAACATCTTCTTCACATCACTCCCGTGCACATACAACAACATCTTCTCCTCAATCTTGACCACTACTCGACTCCATAACCAAACTGTGGCAATTGATACCCTTTTCAACATGATCATAGACGAATACGGCCATCTCGCACTGCAGGATTCTAGCAAATGCAAGGCAAAATCAGAAGACACCACATTTTAATGCCAACACACCTAAAAAGGGCCATGGGAAAGGCAACAGCAAAAGCCAACACCGCAACTGAGGCAACAGAATCCAATGGCATATGGCTAGCAGCAACTGATTGGCCAACTCACAGTGATGCGGATGAAAACCCTACTTCATTTTCCCTAAGCTATGCCACACTAGTCCAATATAACAGTGCAGCATTGAATGAAATCACTGAATTGTATGACAGTAGTGCATCACAGCACATGTCATCAGCATGCGCACGATTCAAGGAGTTCATTGCAATACCACCTAAGCCTATTTGATCAGTGGACAATCGCACCTTCAATGCTATTGGAAAGGGAAACCTATACATCCACCTACCCAATGGTGACAAACACTCTTGAATCCTTTTGAAGGATGTCCTTTATGTGCTGTCCATGAAAGTTACCCTTGTCTCAATTAGCTGCCTCACTAACATCAGGGAAACTGTGATGGAAAGATAATCCTAGATAATTCTTGAAGGAGGTTTTTATCTTCAAGGATTATCTAGGATTATCTTTCCATCAGTTTCCCTGATGTAAATAACTAAATGAAAATCATCAGCAAGTTGCTCAAAACCCCAACAATGACTTACTAATCGCACCCCCAAACTTACCCCAGCTCCCACAAGATGACCACCTTGGTGCCAACTTCAAGATACCAGCTCCACAGAATGAGTTGAGGTGCTTGAGCAGACAGTGTACAGAGTTGCCATACATGCATGCACTGTGCAGTGGCGATGGCACCCACAACAGACAACCTGGTGACCAACCATTCTTGCAGGGGATGTAACCTGTCAAAAGTCAGAATGAAGAAAAGGAATGATCTCATGACGATGATGTGAGAATCAACCCCACTGACAATGGCAGTATGGTGATAGAGGTATGGGAATTTGATGATAACAACATGATGTATGCTATGGCTGCCAGGGTTGCTGACATAGAAGGGCTGGAACTGGAAACAATAGAGGAGGCATGGAAACAGCTGGATTGGAAGAACTGGGAAGAAGTGATCAATGTGGAGTTAAAGAGTTTGGACCAAGTGCATACCTGGGATGTCATTAAGCGACCATCGAGAACCAACATCATAAGCTGCAAATGGGTCTTCAAAGTCAAAAAGAATGCAGCAGGCAAAATCAACAAATATTAAGCTTGACTAGTAGCATGCAGGTTCACACAACGTCTTGGAATCAACTATAATGAGACATATGCACCCATTGTGCGACTCGTATTGATCCAGCTCATCCTCACCATTGCTGTAATGAAGTGACAATTTCTCTTCTTATCTTTTTCTTTGATCTTATCTTATCTAATCTTATCAAGCCACGTGTTTATCTTATCTCACAACATATGCTGGACTTGTAATTTTTCTCTCTTTTCTCCTCATGCTCACAGACACTTTCTTTTTATTTAGTTATATTTACTTTCTCATGAGATCGCATCTCGTTCACATGTGCATTTCCATATGTACTTCTTTTAATCTCCACTTATGCTTCCATTTCCTTCACACAGTTATTACCGTCTATGCTTCTCTTCCATTCTACCACACCTCATGGTGGCATCATGCCTTTAATTACCGTTATCATATGCACATATGTAGTAGTGTACAGCTTGGTCCATGCACGATACCCATGCACTATATAAACCCCAAGGAGCCCACTGGATGTCCTCCAGTTTGGTTCTCTTGGTCTTTCCCCTAAAGATCATAAAGTCCCCTCTTCCCTGAGTTCAAGTGATAAGCCTAGGATCCCAACACTAAGGGTCTATTAGGTTGTTTCAATTGCAGCCAGACAAGACTGGGATATCGATGTATTTGACTTCCACAGCATATTCTTAAATGGCAAGTTGGACAACAATGAGGATATCTATATGGAATTACCACCCAGTTTTGACAAACACAGCCAGGACCTCATTGCCAAACTTTGGATTGCCCTCTATGGATCCAAACAAGGTGCACTGAAGTGGTACCAGCGATTATTGAAGGAACTAGCTATTCTAGGATTTAAATGGATGGAAGCAGACTGGGGCATTTTCATAGTGCTAATAGGTGCACACATTCTGATCCTCACATCACATGTTGATGATTGCACCATCACAGGCAGCTCCAAAACGCTCATTAAAGAGTTCAAGGCTGAAATTGGGACATATTTCCATATAATGGACCTAGGGCCCATTAGTTGGCTACTAGGAATGAAGATCACTTGCGATTGCAATGCCTGCACCATCTCACTGTTGCAAGAACCATATATCAACGCGATACTTGCCAGATTCAACTTCTCAGATGTGAAACCAGTCGCTGTCCCTCTCAACCCCAACATCCACTTATCCAAGTTGCAAAGCCCATGAACTATGAGCAAAGCCATGCAAATACACAACATTCTGTATCGTCAAACCACTGGCTCCCTCATTTAAACCTCATAGCAGGCACAAGATCTGACATTGCATTTGCCACCTCATACATTTGCCAATTCAACGGCAACCCAGGCTGGGCACACTGGGAAGCTGTCAAGCGAATCTACCACTATTTACTTGGTACAAAAAGCTGGACGCTTACATATGGCACACAGACATGCAGTCTCATTGGGCATACAGACACAGATGGCGCTATGCAGGAACATCAGCATACCATCACTGGTTTTACATTCCTCATTGATGGAGGTGCAGTCTTATGAGGATTGAAAAAGCAGGGGCTGATCACCCTCTCCACAGCCAAAGCAGAATACGTCACCACTATGCATGCAACAAAGGAGGCCATTTGGCTCCAATGTCTTATTGGCGAAATATTTTGCCCACTCCAACATGCAACAATCCTTTGCGGTGACAACCAATCTGCTATCATGCTCACAAAGGATGGAAATTTCCATGCCCGCACAAAGCATGTAGATATTTGATATCATTTCATTTGTTTTTCTGTCGAGAACAGACACATTTGTTTCCTTTACCGCCCCACTGCTAATATGGTTGCAGATACATTAACCAAAGCTTTATCTAGCATGAAAGCCAAACATTTTGCCTTTGAGCTTGGTCTTCATCCTTCCGCTTGAAGGGGAGTGTCACATTATTTAGATTACCAATCATATGGACCCACCGCTTAGCTAATTCGCTACAGTACACATTCTTTTTTCGTATGGTACACACCTCAGTTATTGACTACCACAGTCTAACTGAGGTGAGACGACTTACATTCCTTTATTACATTCCCTTTACTGATAACGTATAGTCCTACTGTGCTACAGGTAATATATTAGTTATTGACCACCACAGTCTAACTGAGTCCTACTGTGCTACACCCTATTTAGGCCTGGCCTGGGATTTGGTAGGCCCAAGCCCTGGGCCCAGGCCAGGGCCTCAGAGAATTTACTATAGTAGGTTACTGACACTAGATATATAGTTCTAGTCATTAGCAAACTAACCTTTATCTTAATATTCTATGGAGCTTTGTGATTGTGTTCATATTACTTAGTTGATATTTGACAGTATGTAATTATTCTCAGCAAGTAGCCAAGCAGTGTCAAGTAATATAAGCAATTGTTTTCAAGATACATATATGATATCATCATTATAATTGATTCAAGCACAGTTCAAGCATAGCTCAGTATATAAGTAATTAATTAGTGTAAAAGTGTATGTATTTCCAAGTGTACCAAAAGTGTACCAAAAAGCATACATAAAGCATACATCAAAGTGTACCAAAAAGTATACCAAAAGTCAAAATGTTGTATACTATGATTGCTACAGGTTTTGGCTCCAGGCCCTGGCCCAGACCCAAGCCAGGCCCAGACCAGGCCTGGCCCTATGGTCAGGGCCTAACCTAAGATAATGTGAGGCCCAGGCCAGGGCTTTCAGGCCAGGCCAGGCCCTACATATCACTACTTGGAATCTTGAGTTTGAATCCAGACTTCGACAGCATAGCCCTAAGTTATGAATGTGTTACTTTAATAATTTTGGATAATTATGTTCACTTACACTGGGTTTACAATGGTGGAATGTGCAGGAGCAATACTTGAAGAAATGGGAATGACAGTCGCTAAAGAGAGCAAGGGAACAACACTTGAGGAAGACATAGGAGTGGCAGGTGGGATAACCACAGGAACAATGGCAGGTATGACTGCAGAGGCAATAGCTGGAACCATAGTGGGGGCAACAGGAGGGTTGACAATGGGAACAACAGCTGAAACAACAGTAGGGGTAGCAGTAGGAACAACAGCCTGAGTAACAGCAGGAGCACGAAAGGGCTGACAATGGGAGCAACAGCTGGAATAACAGTGGGGGTGATGGCAGGAACCACAGCAGGGGCGACAGCTGGAATAACAGCAGGAGCGATGGAAGGGTTGACAACAGAAACAACAGCTGGAATAACAGTGGGGGCGATGGCAGGAACTATAGTAGGGGTGATAGGAGGGAAAGATGTGGAAGAGATGGTTGAAGATGTGGCAATGATAGTTGAGGGTTCAAGAGGCCCATGAAGATTGTTATTGTCTGGTAATTCACTGTGATCAAAAGTGAATAGGGTGCAAGTGACAGATGAGGCATCATCTCTTGCACTATTCTGAATGGCATCCAAGTCAGTTGTATCAACTACGTATTTGCTGTTAGAACATTGTAACAAAGGGAAAAAACACTTACCTTTTATTTTGTTCATACCTCCCATAGGTATTGACTGCTTTGTCTTTCATTTTCTGTTAGTGGTGGAGACTATCTCCATTCCCTGACCTCTTGCCTCAGGCTCCTCTTCAGTTTTCAATGACTTGTTACTACTGGCAAGCCATTTACCATCCTCATCCAGATTGTTCCTCACCCAACTTGGATAGTCAGTAGCACATAAGTAATCCAGCTTCCATCTGTTCTGACCAAGCTTGAAAATTGGGAATGACTTCATTATCATCACATGAAAGATGTCTTGTGCAGACGTGGATATCTTGCTCCATGATTTCGGTGCAAGTTCTTTGTTGACCAAGTCAATCCAACCCGCATGCAGCACCTTCTGAATTGCCTTGATTGTGTCCTTGGATACCATAATCCCGTTTGCATCCTCAACATAGATGAGCTTCCAAATTGTCTCCCTTTGTCCTGGGGCCGAGTGCATCCACTGATTATACATATTGTGATTGCATCCAGAAATGTAGATTTGGGTAGGCCGAGTCAGTCAAGTTGTCCTCAGCGGGAGGGGATAAGCTGGGTACATCACCTCCACAGTTGAATTGATATAAGTTGCACGGTACTTACTTTATGGTGTCCCTTTTCAACATAACCTTGGATAGTTGGACTTCTAATTGGTTACAGCGCTATTAAAAAATGCCCACCTGCTGAGTAGTGGTGGTATCCTGCATGTATGCAGCCTGAAAAAATAAAGATAAGTGGACCTCATGCAAAACCTGCTCACCTGGGAAAACATCCCATAACTGATGGTTTCCTGATTCATAAGTGTGCCTAGATCACCTGCTTCCTGAAATGAGGGAGCCAATAGTGGAGGTAGAGAGGATCTATAGTTACTATTCATAGTGTTTGTGTTATACAAACCAAAGTTGAACATGTTGCTGGATACATTCATTCTAAGGCCTATAAGTTAGAGAAATAACAATACAATGAGTACAATGAGGAAGACATGACTTGGGGACTCGGAGATAAAAAGATAAAATGCATTTGGATGCATCAGGGGTTATAATCTCCAATCTGGGATATGTCATGGATATGAAAAAAGTAATTAGATCAGATTTTTCACTCTTATATAAAAAATGTTGGAATCTGTCATTCCAAGGCTTATCAAATAACCCACTGTCATCCATATGTTGGAAAATGTCATCAAAATTGATATCCATGGCATTGTCCCTGAGTGGGATTCTTATGCGGTTTGTCCCGACATTGACAAACCTGGAAAAAAGGTAAGGAAAGCTAACTGCGCTGCATATCTACTGAATTCTATTACAGATGATTGTTTTTCATATCAAAAGAGAATCCAAATCCATTGATATCAATGATGAGAAGATAGCCAACTCTGAAACCAAGTCTGAGAGTTCCTCTGGCAAGCACAAGGATGACAGCAAGAACAACTCAGAGTCTATTTTATACGTCCTTGTACATATATGTAACCTAACAAGACCACCTTGACAAATTCCTAGCTGCCCTGTTTTACCATGTCATCTTCTCATCAGGTCGAATGAGAAACACCTTCAAGAGATGCAAGTGAGGCATCCAGACCTCGTGATTTCAAAGTACTTGGTCCTTCCATTCAACAGGTTAGAAATTGAAGCATGGAATGCTGAACGGAAGGCGGTATTCAAGGAGATGACATACAAATGAGCTCATATCGAGTAATGTAGTTTCAATGTATCCTCCTTGCTCCCCTGTTTACCAATTACACTGAGCTTCACTGTCAGATTTTTTCACTGAATAGAGCCCTTCCATCCTATATTATTGTCCACTCTGCACTACAAATTTTGTTACTCTACATCCTGTTCATTGCTGTTGTTGTTGTCATCTGCTGTGTATACACTGTATGGTACCCCCAAATCTGAAATATCCAACCCTGGTTTTTCTACCATACAATAATATACCTTATTTTGTGCCAATCCTGGCAATGTAAGCTCCCTTGGAATCATGGGAATGATGCTGCAGATGTCCTTGATGTGGGTAAGACCTGAAAGGAAAGCTTGAGAAGTCTTATATCTGGCTTGGAGTATAGCTTGAGAATGGCAAAGGTATGAAATTCCCAGTCTTCGTTTGCTGTTCTTATTGCAACCTGAGTGAAATACTGAACCTCTCCACAATGTATATTCCCTTCAAGCAAAAACTAAGAAAAGCAAATAAAAAAAGTCGCAATATGTTGAGATAATACGGTTATACCTTTACATTACGTGAAATGTGTAACTGGTTGGGAGCTTTAAGCACCTCTCTCCATGGTGAGCGAGCAGTTTGTCCATTTGGCAATAATAGCCGTGACCATTTTTGGATGCAAGGCATTGGCTGTCCAGGGGGCGGAAGAGCCGAGACACAGTGACTCACAAAATTGTCCCAATGTTTTCCACTTTTTGATTGTGTATTGAATAACTCTGGAGGATAAACAAATATCAATAATGTATTGGTGTATGAATGGAAGTAAAGACGCAGGGCTAAGTGGTGACCAAGGAATTATGTAATTCCTATGGGTAGTTATGGAGATACATACAATTCAAAATGGCTACTCATTGGGACAATTATAGTATGTGAGTGTGGTGCAACAAAATGGAAAATGTAGTGTCAGTGCATGGTATGACTGTAATGAAGTGACAATTTCTTTTCCTTATCTTATCATGATCTTATCTCATCAAGCCATATGATTATCTAATTTCACAACATAGACATGGACTTGTAACTTTTCTTTCCTTTCTCTTGTGCTCACAGACACCTCTTCCCCATATAGTTATATTCATGTTCCAACAAGATCTCATCTTGTTCTCACATTCATTACCATATGTTCTTCTTTTCATCTCCGCTTATGCTTCCATTTCATTCCCACGGTTATTACCATATATGCTTCTCTTCCATTCTGCCACAACTCATGTGTGCAGCATATATTTAATCTCCATCATCATATGTACGAATGTAGTAGTGTACAGCTTGGTCTGTGCACATTATGCCAGACTATATAAACTCCAAGGAGCCCACTGGACATTCTCCAGTTTGGTTCTTTTGGATTCTTCCCTTGAGACAAAGTCCCCTCCATAAGATCCCTTCACTCCTGAGTTCAGTGACCAGCCTAGGACCTAAATCCCTTGAGGTCTTTAAGGTCGTTTCATTAGAACCAAACTTTTCTTTTCATCCTACCCTCATCACCAAACTCAGAAAGCCTTGACTTCATGAAAGACAAGTGTGTCGTCAAAGTCAGGGAACATTTCATGGGCTAAAGACTTTGCCCAGTGTCACACACTCCTCATTGTCCCTACTCACCTGCACTCCAGCATAGTAATGAATAGTTCCTGAGAGTGGAATCCTTAGAACTGAGATATCTGAGTGAGACCCCTGAAAGAACCCCATTGTCCTTCGACCAAGCACTTGCTGTTATCCAGCATGAGCTTTTTCCCTATGACCTTTACAGCAAATACCCGCTGAACGTTTACCTCCCTCTAGTCGAAAGAGGAACCCCGCTTGAAGTAGACCAGGAGTCACTTCTTTTGGATTATAGGACTGAGATCAACAAGGTGGAATTTGATCCAAACAACTTACTGCCTGCGCCTCCAGTCAAAAAGGAACCTGTAGAAGAACCACCTGCAGTTCCTGAATGGGAGTTATTGCCTTATAAAGGCACAGATTTTACAAGAGTTGTCAAAGAAGGGCACATCCCTCTTCTCAACCTCAAAAGGAAACATCAGGTAGAAGTAGTAATACCTGTCAAAAAGAGGAAAGTAGAAGAAAGGAAAAGGATCATTCATCTAAAGCCTACAGACGACAAAAAGATTATGGCAAAGGTCTTACGCCCACACCACACTCTCCATCTCCTTAAACGATTCAGGGATTAATTACTTTTACATCACCATCTCCTTTCTTTCTTCACAATGTCATAAGCTTTTATTGAAGCATGGGGAGTTGGAAATACGGCGACAGGACAACAACAGAATGACATCCTGATTGCAGAGTTTACCTCCTTCCAACAACTAATGTCCATGATGTCCTCAAGAATGGATGCTCAACAGCATCAATTAACCCAAATAGCTAATGACATAGCCACCCTGAGGGGAAATGCTACTCCCCCAGCACAAGTACCAGCAGGACCGTCTGCTCTACCAACAGTATTAGGAGGGGGAGGATTCTCTCGAAAAATAGAGGTATTCTCCAACCCTGGCTCATGTGATGGGTCAAAAGCAAAGTTCGAAGAATGGTGGGCAAAGATTCGAGCATGGCTCAATCTAAATTGGGCACATGTTCCCCCACATTCTTATGAAGCAGTAGTGGTGGTCTTGTCCTGCCTAGAAGGCAAAAATGCAGGGCACTTTGCCCAAACAAGACTAGCAAGGGGTCCATGTTACTTATAGCCCCTAATGGTACAAGAAATTGAGAGCTTATTCCACTCCACAAACCAAAAAGATCAGGCCCGAAATCAGCTCAATAACTACAAACAAGGATCCCTTCCAATTGACGATTATATTATTAAATGGCAAGCCCTGTACTTCCAGGCACAAATAGATCCAATGCATGCGATTACACTGTTGGAAAAGAATGTCCAGTCCAACATTATCCGTTGGATATTTGAAACTGGAGCAAGGACAACGGATGTAGATGTATATCTCACGGAGATTTGTGAGGTCGGCAACAACATGCAGGCCTTCTGCTACGTAAATTTGGGTTTCCAGAAAACCTACCAAAACTCTGGAAAAGACAAGAAAGACCCCAACACAATGGATATTGGGGCCACAACTTCAGGGTCGTGTTACAACTGTGGCAAGTCTGGCCACATAGTCAAAGACTGCAAACAGATGAAGGTGCAGTGCCCCAACTGCAAATGGCTTGGGGGTAAACACAAGTTCTCCTGTAAAAAGGGGAAAAAGGCGGCCTGCAAGGCGAAAAAGCAAGAAGAGTCTTCGGACTCTGACTCTGACTCCAATGCTGGAGCAACATCCTGGGAAGACGATAAAAGCACCACCAATTGGGTCAAGGCGACAAAAGGAATGTCGTTTGAAGTGGCCTGCACATTCTTTGCCGATGCTTCCAAAGGCAAGAAGGGAAAAGGCAAGGCCTAAGATCTGATCTGGGTGAATCAAAGGCAAAAATAGAAAAACAAAAAAAACAGGTTTGATTATCTAACTGTTGATGACACAGGTTTTAATGAATTGACAGACATTTCTTCGCATATGTTGGGAGCATCTCTTATGAGCGTGGCTGGGACAGTAAAACCAGTGCTTAATTCTCCTAAACAAAAGAAAAAGAGTTTCAAATCCCAGACAATATCTATGTCCGCAATGTGAAGACGAGTAATGAAATCCTCGTTCCTCTATACATTGCTTCTCAAGAAACTCGGAATGACTTCGCAAAGATAGAAGTGTTGCTCAATTCAGGAGCTAATACTATACTTATCGATAAAACATGGGTAAAGAAAGCAAAACTTCCCCTAAGAAAATTATAAAACCCGATTGTGGTGTTTAATGTTAATTGAAACAACCTTGAAGTCCTTTAGCTTTTTAGGACCTAGGTTATCACTTGAACTCAGGAATGTAGGGGATATGATCTCAAGGGGAGAAACCAAGAGAACCAAACTGGAGGACATCCAGTGGGCTCCTTGGGGTTTATATAGTCTGGCATAACGCGCACAGACCAAGCTGTACACTACTACATATGTGCATATGAGAACAGTAATTAAATAGATGCTGCACACACATGGTGTTGCAGAATGGAAGAGAAGCATGTATGGTAATAACCATGTGAAGGAAATGGTGTGGAATACTGTAGTAGTCACTATAATATTAGCAATAAGCTAGTTACCTGTGGAATATTTTAGTAGTCACTAAAGTACCTTGATACAGTGCGAGAATCCTAAGTAGGGGTGCTTATATAAGCTACCTGATATGTAATCAATAAATCCAACAA
Source organism: Boletus vinaceobasis (assembly GCA_038092335.1). Taxonomy (NCBI): domain Eukaryota; kingdom Fungi; phylum Basidiomycota; class Agaricomycetes; order Boletales; family Boletaceae; genus Boletus; species Boletus vinaceobasis. The sequence goes on from JBBPQE010000420.1 coordinate 16,983, forward strand.
ATGGAAGCATAGACGGAGATTAAAAGAAGTACATACAGAAATGAACGTGTGAACGAGATGGGATCTCGTGAGAAAGTGAATGTAACTAAAAGTGTCTGTGAGTGCTGTGGAATACTTTAGTAGTCACTGTAATATTAGCAATAAGCTAGTTACCTGTGGAATACTTTAGTAGTCACTAAAGTATCCTGGTACAGTACGAAAATCCTAAGTAGGTATGCTTAAGTAAGCTACCTGATATGTAATCAATAAATCCAACACTCCCCCTCAAACATGAGGAGCTGGATAAGCTACCAATGGTTGTCCTAAATAAAAGGAAAGTAGTACCTGTAAAAGGTTACCAGTAAAAAGGAAAGAATTCCGTATGTATGTGGTTGCAGCATCATGCGCAGAATGTAGTCCGTAGTGTGTCCGATAGGTGCGCGCGCCAGCGGTTTCCTAAAACGGTAAGTCGCGGCTCGGTTAGTGTGGCTGACCGTTTGAGTGCACGATCTCGTCTTGTTGCTCTCAACACCGCTGTGCTGCACTCGTCCTCAGCGTCAGTTGGTCCTCAAGACCCTATAGTCCATATACAACATCTTCAAGTTGTTTTCAAGGTATCCAAGGTGCCCGAAAAGGTTTCGGCGCGACCGTGCAACTTGGTAAGTCCGTGTTATCGATCGGACTGGACTGATCTCCGTAGTGCGCGATTTCGACTTTCCACGACGACGCGGCGGGTTCGTCGGCTCAATAGGCCGTTGGGAGTGATTGCTGGGTGGTACGGATGACTCAGGTACGTTCATTGTCATGCGTTTGTACCGTCGACGCTGACTCGCCTCTTCTTCAGCTAGCGATCGCGCTTTGACTCGTTTTGAGTCACAGCGTGCGCCGCTCGTTGCGCCATCCATACGGCACCATCTCCCATCGCATTGGAAGCCATCAGCACCATTCCGGCGCTCCAAATCGCCCTCAGCAACTCTCAAAGTCTTCATCTCGCCCATAACGCTTCTTGGACCTCTAATTTGACATGACGACTTTGGATCGACGACGCACTCGTTCGCATGGTTGCCAAGGCATCTCCCATCGATCTGGACGCCGTTTCCAACGTTCGCACATGCCGGTTCACCCTCATCATCTTCCAACGGCCGCAATTCGCCTGTATGGCCTCCTGGGGCGGTATCTTGACATGGCGCGTTCGGATCGCCAACACGCCCGTTCGGGTTGTTCCCAAGGCATGTCCCAGCTGTATGGACGCCGTCGCCAACGTTTGCGTGCGCCATTTCGCCTTCGCCGACTCCCAGTGATCCCAACTCGCCCAACTCGCCCATATGACCTCTATGGCCTCTAACTGGGTCTGGTGGCTTCGGATCGACGTCGCGCTGTCTCGGATCATTCCCAAGACCTGTCCAATCGATATGGACGACGCTTGCAGCGTTCGGGTGCGCCGGTTCGCCCAAGTTGTCTCCCAGCGACTCCAACTCGCCCAACCTGCCTCCTGGCCCTTCAACTCCATTCGACGCGTTCGTTTGGACTTCGCGCTGCTTTCTATGGTCTTCAGGACATTCAGAGTAGCTGTGGGGGTCGCCTGGCACAGCTGCTTCACCTCTGTTCGGTCCAGCGTCGCTGCTCGCAAATCTTCGCCACTCCCCCTCGAGCTCGACACTCGGGGGCTCGCTTTCTTGCTGGGCTTGTCTGGATCGATCGTCAGGTGGTTCAGGTGGTGTAGGTGATATGGGGGGTGGTTCGGGTATGTTTGTCATGCCCGTTGCATTTCGCTGATCAATCCTTTTAGCTTTCATTGGCGATCGCGATCGCCCGCTCGGATTCCCCTTCGCCACCTCGATCGACGCAGTTCGGCGCGTCGCCATCTCCTCCATCTCACCCTGCGCTTTTCGGCACATTCCTACGACCTTTGCCATGGCCTCTGCATCTGTGCCTTCGTGCGCGATGCACTCGTTTTGTCCACTGGCAATCTTGGCATTGGCCGCTGTGGTACCTGATTGGCCGTCCATGGGTCCTTGTGACATGTCCGCTGGCTCTGCTGGCCCAGCGCTCGTCGCGTTCGGGTTCGGTTGGTCAGCAGTCTTGTCCTTGACCTGCTGACGCATCAATGGGGTTTCCTGGGGCACAAACAATGTGCGATGGACTTCCGTGTCCTCGCCTTCGTTACACTGGCCGCTCGCTGGGGTTGCGACACTCATGCCGTCAGCTGTCTGGTCCATGGCACTCTCGCCTGGTCTCGTTGCTGCGGCAACTTTTTCGCTAACTCTCCCGCGCGTTCTCTTGCCCCTCTGAGTCACATCTTGACTCGTTTTGACCTGTATACAATCCCTCGCAAAATGACCTTGCTCGCCGCACTTGCGACAATCGCCGACGACCTTTCTCGCGCTTTGCACAGCCACGCCGCGCGGTGTTCCTTTAGGTACTGCTGGCCTTGTAGTCATCGTAGCTAGCTCGAATAGACTCTTCAATTGCTTGAACATTTCATGAGCTGTTGCTGATGGACTGAAGTTGTTATGGATAGTTGGTGGAGTAGTAGTGACAATCAAGTACTGGGCTTCCATGTCGCAGCGCATCCATGCGGCTGTACCTCGCGGGTCCCATAGTCCGTTTGGCTTCATTTGCGAGCCATCCAGTAGTCCAACCAATTTTTGTGCTGCCGCTGCTTGAAAAAGCTTCTTGCGGTAGTTCGTCCAATTTTGTCCGTCTGCTCAGAGTGCAGGAATTCCAGTCTTGGCCATTTGGGAATTCGAGTGAGTGAGTTGAGCTACCTAGCTCAGGCAGGGCTCATAACCTGTAGAATGTAGTAGTCACTATAATATTAGCAATAAGCTAGTTACCTGTGGAATACTTTAGTAGTCACTAAAGTACCTTGGTACAGTACGAAAATCCTAAGTAGGTATGCTTAAGTAAGCTACCTGATATGTAATCAATAAATCCAACAGCATTGCCAGTGGTTCGCCCCAGTGAAGCTATTCGAGGGCACCCCTTTGAAGGAATTCACATACATATCCACTTTTTATTCCATATATTTTATCTTAGCTTTTTTTTAGGTGAAACCGAACACGCAAAAGCCTGTGCATAAACCGTCTCGTGTCCGTCTGCCTCAGGCAGTCGCCGCTTCACCCCCCTGCACCTCCACTTCGGCTCCCTCTGCTTATGCTGCTGACCCCACCACCTCCGCTGTGACCAACCCCACTACCTCCACTGCCCCCACTACCTCCATTCCCATTCCTGCTGGTGGTTCTTCTACCAAACGTCTACGAATGGAAGCACAACATGAATTGTTGTTGTACTTCCTGAAAGGTCATCCAATACGATTGTCTGATAGTGACAACACTTTTATTAAAGAAGTTGCCAATCAAGTAGCCACACGGTGTTTGGGAGATAGAAGTGAGTGGTAGTAGTAGATTATTTTGGTTTCGCAACATCCAATTTGTCAACAACAGACCAATGGCTTTCGAGCACATCGGAACAGAAAACATTCAAGGGTTTGCAAGACGGCTGCTTGGCGAAGTCACGCAAAGATTTAAAGATGTAGCAAGATATATTGTGAAGGACGCTTATTCACTCCGGGTTCCTCTCGGATTCCATGACAGTATGGGTACCCTTTGGGAAACTTGTGTTGCAGAACTGGTGGTCAACTGGCGCTTTGTGGATGCTCAGACCATGGTAGTAAGTTTCATTGCTCTCTGAGATTGTGATGCTGATGGCCTCCCTCAGTTTGAAACTAATGACATTGTCGTCAGTGTGTTTAATCACCCAGCACTGACCACACTCCTTGTCAAAGCCATGTGGCCACCAGCGGGTAGACTTCACAGGCTAATCCATTTCCCAGATGTGGACTTCGACAAATTGATAGCTTTCTCAGTCGCAATATTACGCTGGGCATTGGATAATCTGAAGAAAGGTCCGGAGACCCCATTTGAAATGGCTGAATATGAGCCAGTTTACAATCAAGCTTTGGAGTGTATTTTGGAGATTCGGGGAGGGCATGATAATACCAAGCTATCTTGTTTGAACAATGTAATTCGTGATGTATGTGCAATGGGTCAGGCATATGCAGATCAGTATGCATAGTTGCACTGCGCCAAACTTTGTATTTGTACTACGGTGATAATCTATGATCTTTGCGAGCGATATACCAACATCAGGGAAACTGTGATGGAAAGATAATCCTAGATAATCCTTGAAGGAGGTTTTTATAAAGATTATAATGGATTATAATGGATTGTCAATTGCCTTCAAGGATTATCTAGGATTATCTTTCCATC
>JBBPQE010000421.1:0-21210 GCA_038092335.1 Boletus vinaceobasis
GCCTGCCTAGATTCTGCCGCCATGCAGGACGGCGAGATGTGAGCCATAGTACTGTACTGTATACATCAGCTAAACCCTATAGTAGGGTTAGAACTCCCCAGTGAGAGGGCCAACCTACAACAACCTGGAATGTCTCATAGGGACATGTAATGAACATTCCAGAAATGATCGAGCTACCGTTGAAGGTTGATGGATCGGTGTCACTACAACAACTTGGTGCTATACGGTGGTAGGGCATCTGTCATGGTTTTGGATTCCCGAAATATAACGGAGGGGGTGTCAAGCACTTAAACGTCAGATTTAAACCCCAAAGGGCAGTCGATCACTGCTTTATACGACTCATCGGGAGTGTGCAGCATTCGGAACGTGGAATGGAATCGCATGGCGAGAGAAATTAGGACTTGGTTTTATATGATCAGCGGATGCGTGTGCGATACGATTAGGGGGATGGAGTGGGTTTAAACGATAGTCTCACGTTTAGGGCTATGTCTGTGATCAGGTTATCAGAAGAGCAGGTAACTGACGAAGGGGAGGGGTAAACCGGACCTAAAACTTCGAGACTAGAAGACAGTCGCTCTGATACAAAGGTGGTCCTGTCAAAGGGTTTGCCCACTCCCGAAGCGACGAGAGGGCTCCCGAGCGACGGGTAGGGAGGGCTAGATCGCCTAGATCGCTCATGCATACGACCGTGACATGGTTTGGATTGGTGCACATGGAGTTGTCTCTATTTCAAGTTTATGGATAACATTTGTCTGGACTCGTTTGAGTGCGCTGTTTTCGACAATATGCAGGGATGCACTTATATCCTGTACGCGGCTTGTCACCGTGGGTTGGTAATTCGAGCATCATCGGTATCTGTGGTGAAACAAAATTGAGCAACGAAGACGGCTCGTGGTAGACGATAGTTCACGAATACTACATTTCTCACCACCTTTCTAAGGCGTTCGAGCCCCTCTTCGGTTCCGTCTCTTGTGTGCCAGGATGTTTCTCGCTTCAGACAAAGGTCGTCCGATCATCATCTCCAACCGCATCATCGACGAATATGCCGAATGCAACGTCGACACGCTCCACAAGAAGAATCTTTTCTCGCTTGGTGAAGATCGTTTTCTCACCACGCTCCTCTTGACACATTTCCCGACCTTTAAAACCAAGCGTCCGCAGCTGACGCGACCAAACAGTCGTCTGTGATGTCTGTCAGTCTCACTTTGCTACATCCAGAACGAGACAACGAACTGTATCCGCATCGACCGTAAAAATGTACTGGTAAAACATCGGATTGATCCCAATCACGTTCCGCATCTGATGAAAAACTTCAAGTTCCAGCGGGGACATCAGGGCATCGAAATGCACGCAGGACGTTTGTCAAAGGAGTTGGGCGAGTTGGAATCGTTGGGACGGATACAAGAGGTCATCCAAAAGCGTGTCCGGTCAAGGGAGGCGAAATTTTCAGACAGTATGTAGTTGAGTTGCGTAGAGAGCGTGTATATTTTGGCGGGGTCTCGTGTGGCAGTGGGGCAAAGCCGTCCGGGCGATACGCGTTGGCTGATGAAGTGGACGCGGCGAGACTTGCGCCTGGACAATAAAGCCTTCATCCTTCGAATTTTTCTCAGTAGCAAGCGAAGGACCAGAGAGCAACTTCGCCACCAACATATCCGAGCAGTTGCGGAGTAATGACATGAATACCGAATCGAGGCTGTCAGAGTACCTCTCGATAAAGGACGAGATATCGTACGAGCAACTCCCCGCGTAGTGGTTAAGACCAAATAAACTGCTATCGTTCTCGCCTCCTTGACTGGGGCTTGCTCTCCTCGAATGTGTTGCGCAAGACGTAAGACTGGACGAGCTCGTCCGCAGAGTTGATGCAAAACTCATCAAACCTGTTTTGGCCAAAGGCAGAAATCAGGGGCGCGGTTCCTGTGAACATCATGGAGCCGGTGCCCGTGGGACCGGGAGTCTGGAAACCGGGAGAGTCAAAGAAAATCAACTGGGTTGTAGGAAGGACGTCGCGGTTTGCAGGGGCAACCTTGTGATTCGCGGTCTCGACGACATAAGCAAAAAGGATGGCGTAACGATCGCGCACGAGCGAATCACGTTGGATCGCACTTTGCTCGACGCTGAGAAGGACGGTATAAAGTTCCCTGCGAACGTTGTTTGTCTTGTTTGTCAACGCCCGCGCAAGGTCATCCGACGCGACACTGAGGTGTGCGACATGCTCGAGGACAGGAATGCTGGAGATGAATGCAGAGACATCCTTGGCATCAGCCTCTGTGAACTGAATGTTGCTCAAAAGGAGGATAGCAACGAGGATCGTGAAAATAGATGAGAGATGTTTCGGCTTGAAACCAAGTGTGCGCATAGCAATGTGGACCTCCTCTATAGCGATAGCATCATCACTGAAGGGCCCTTCGGCAGGCGGTAACAACCCAAGGAAGTCAACAGAGCATATTCTGAGGGGTCTTCAACGTCTGCGCTGACTACATTTCTCTCGGTGTGCCAAATGGCACGACAGAAGTTCTGACCTAGTACAGACCCCAGTAGAAGGTAAGTACAGTATCCCGGCAACTAAATAACTTTGTTTCAACGCTCACCAATATTGTTCAATGTCGTCGAGTAGGCAGATTTCAAGACATTCTACCATTGTGGCACCAGTGCTATCGTTATCGTCAGGCCAAGAGATCGATGGCGATGGCGAACGCGTCCCGAAAACTGGTCGAAACGGTCGATAACACGCCGTGTCGACGGAACTGCTGCACGTTCCGATTCCGGGGTTCTGTACCTAGGTCTCTCCATCAAACGTCGCGCTCGACAACGTATCAGTCAGACCAGGCGTCTTTTACTCGGTCACGAGCTTCTATCCCGACCGTGCGTTGACGCCGAGTGGAGTAGCACGCAGGGCATCAATGTTCGTGGCAAACTCGTCTTCACATGGTAAGGTGCCACCCCCTTGCGCTAGAATCAGCCTTTTGATGATCATTGTGCCCTTTTCGTCCCATTTCTACCAATCTGACACAATATATGCAGTCATCGCAAACGGAAAAATGATACTGATGCATTGGTTGATTCCTCGGCTGTCGACTTCGGAGACGTGCCTTTGTTGATCTCCAAGCAGCCTAAGGCAGAGATTTTACGCCAGTAACAACTCCGCATTTACGGTGCATCGCCGCAGATCTAGCAGCGACGTGCCCGCCAAGGGACCTGACAGCGACGAGGCTCTTTTGAATGCCATTCGGTCAGCCGGCGCCCTGGATACAGTACCAGATGGACCACGCGGGTCCCCGACGTCATTGGTCAGGTCATCCTCTGACCACATTGTATCTATCCCTATCCGTGAATGTGAACATCCCACATCGTTTCCGGCTCTTTTGACCTCAAGGGAAACTACCGCTGAGACGTCAGGACCACTTTTACCGGATTCGCAAATCCAGCTGAATGTTTCCTCTCCTCAGTACGACTTAAACGCTCGACAACGTGCATCGACGATGATTAATCACCCTGCTCAAAATGACGAGCGAGACGCGGTGTCTGTTTGTTCCGTTGCACAGAGTCCTCCCTGCATTCTACCTATCCCTCTTATTCATTCAGCACCTAGCTACCCTTCGATCAGGGAAAACGACAAGCCCCTCGCATTCCGCCTGTCCCTCCTATCCATTCGATACCCAACTTCCCTTGAGTAATGGAAGACAACAAGCCCGGCCGCCCTCACTCTACCCGACGTATCTTCGTGGTCAACACCTCCAAGGGTCGCTCTTTCAGACGCCTTTTCGTTCGTTTGGCGCGATCATACACATTCTTTTTTTTAATACCTCCAACTCTTCCTCCTCGGTTTAGATCGAGTTTGCGTGATTTCATTCGTTCCTCTGTCATTTCCCAGCACCATAGATCCGTCGTTCTTTTCTTTATGCAGACGAGGAATGTACAGGAGGTTGAAGATATTAGTTGGGTACGCTCTTGAGAGGGAACAGGGAGACAAATGACTTGATAGTTGCGCTGTAATCAAGATGACGAAGCTGTCATTCTCTAGGTTTGCAACAGCTCGAATCCATCAGAAATTGTCTTCCGAGACCCACCTGCGTGTGCATCGTGACCTGGGAGTGAATATCATGTTGAGCTGAATCATACACTTGCTTATCAGGATCCGATGCTACGAGGTGACGCAACTCAAACCGTATAGTCGTACTCCCGCTAGCGTAATATTTACATGCATTGCACTGAATCGCCTGGATCAAACCGCCCCATCGTGTGTACCTGAGCGGAAACACAATAACCACGCAGGAAACGTGATTGCAAGGGTAGCGTTGCCTGTTTCTTGCTGGTGCTGATCTAATGTCAGTCTAAAGATGTAGGTGACAGAAACATAACGCGCACCGCCAGATGGACGCCGGGGGCCAAGAGTTGCGACGGGTCGCTTGGTTGTTGCGCCTGATAGGACGTGAGGACTATGACGAGGTCTACATCATCAGAAAAGGTCATACCTGGCCCGCTGGGCTTGCACCTGCAGTACCTTGTCCGCTGCTGGAAGCACCTTCGTTCGGATGCTTGAGAACAGGAGCCTTGGTAGGCGGCGGTTGATGCTGTAACATGTAATGAGACCATGCATACAGATACGAGGAATAACGAACCTTTCGCTTTCTGACAGGTCCTGTGGTCGTTCGCTAAGATGATATGTCAGATACACGACGTCTGATCGTCTAACCAAGGAAGAACACTTACTCGCTTACGTTGACCTGCAGCCCACGAAGGATCGTTGCGTGTGTCATCCATTCTCGCTGGAGAGCGGGAAGGAGATCTACCATCAGCAGGCTGGCGCGACTTTCCAGAACGTTGGCCAGGTATATGTGGAGTGGATTCCTTGTTACTTTTCCTTTGTAGTAACTTTTTAAATACTGAACGTCCCCAGGATGACTCGGTGGGATCAGGCGTGGCATCTGACGACTGCGATAGAGCATGGGATGGGCCCAGCGGGGGTACCTCGTCCTCCTGGCGATTGGTAGAGGACTTTGGGGATGGCGGCTCCAGCGGCGTCAACACGGAAGCAGAAAAAAATGAAATGAACACGAACCTCATCAAAGTTGAACTCAGGAGCAGGCGTGCTCGACGGTACCTCGACCTGTGGCATCGTGAGAACGTGGTTCGGGGGGGAAGCGAACCAACTCATACGTCGAGGGGCTCGCTATCGTCGTCTTCATTGTGTCCCTCAGACTCGGGTGGATTGGATTTGCCAGGTTCTCCCTTGTTTATGCACAAGATGAAGTCAGCACGACTCTTTCAGCAACGGAATGACGAACACCTACCAGACTAGAGCTGTTGTCGTGGCTACCTGGGGTCAAAGGCTGTTCGTCCTGTCCCTCCTCGCGGGTCTACATAAGTTGTCAGCATAGGAGACAGGATGGAGGTTTATCTGATGTGCTAGGACTATGATACTTACATAGAACGGTCCATATGAGAGCGGGAGAATCTTGCTGAGATCATGAATGGCGACTTTTCCATCGTGTTGTCCAGTTGCGAGATAGCTATTGTCCACGGAGATGGCAATCGACCGCGCCCCTTTGTTATCCTCGATGACAGAGTCAATCCGACTCAATGTGGATGTGTCGAGGAACATGATGGGTTGGCCCGCAGCAATAGTCGCAATGAACTTTCCGTTGGTAGCAAGGGCGATAGAGTAAATATCATTGATGCCATCATGCAGAGGAGTCGGTGATTCAGCAAGTTGGGACCCAGTAGAGACACTGAAAGACCTGATTTTCTTGTCATTAGATGCGACAAAAATTTGCCAGTCGTCGCCTGGCCACGCAAGCGGAGTGGCTGCAGCAACATTTGATGTGGTAGTCTTGATGTTCATCAGCTCGTCACCATTGCGACTGTCGAAGATATGGACACTGGATGCATAACATGTGGTGGCAATGTAGGCGCCATTTGGGGAAAATTTGATTTCGGTGACATCATTCTCTAGTTTGAGCGGGCCAACGAGTCTCGCCCCGCTTGTTATACTCCAAATACTTGCCCTGTTGTCATAAGTCCCAGTGGCGAACCTGGTGGAATCAGGGGAGACATCGACTGCAGCCACCGAGTTTGTGCCCTCCACATCGATGACTTTTCCACGCAGCTGTCCGTCCCATACACTTGCCCCACTGCCATGCCCACACACTACCCACTTGTGATCTCTCGAAACAGCAATGGCACGCAAGCTCATCCCTGTTTGCTTTGTGACCTCTTGACCATCGGCAAGTCGCCATCGTCGAATCCCATCCTCACCCCCGCCCAAAAGATGCTTTCTGTCGGGGTGGAAAGCCACTGCGTATACGTCGCCAGAGCGACCGGTGTCAAGTACCATTGTGCGGTCTTACTGAATTGTCAGCATTGCACGATCACTCCTCGAAGCTGCCACGCACCAGTATCCGTCGACGACATCCTCACCAACAGTACACGATCGTCAATGTCGAAATGTCAAGGAACAAGGTGTTTCGGGTTACTCGTGAGGCGCAAAGTTGTTCGATAGGCACGTTTCCTTATTCTCAATATGGTCTGTTCACACAGGTACCTCATGTCTTTGGCGCTCATTCTTTCTCGGTTCCCAACTAGGTCATCTTATTACGAAGGCCAGACAAGCAGTCAGCGTCGGGAAATCCTCCGTCCTCTCCAAAGGCAGTCTGCGATTGCTCGTTACGTCACGACTTCAAGATTCGGTTCACCACAAAATCTGCATTGGACTAACTCACGACATGCCTCGCACAAGTGGGCAAAACCGTTGACAGAACTGCCCCGCCTCTGTATAATCAGAGCGATTGTCCTCATCTCGAAGTTTTTTAGGTCTGGTTTTGGGGAAATACCCCTCCCCATCGTCTTGTCTACTCTTCTGATGACCCAGCCTCAAATGCGAGACTATCGGCCAGGCCCACTCCATCCCCTCTAATCGTATAACACACCTGTCCTTTCTTGCATTAAACCACTTACACGTACAGCTCTTTAACATCAAACCCTTCCATCATGCATATAGGTGCCACCGAAGACAAACCGTTGATCATGCAAAACCAACTCCCGACCTCTCGCCATTCGATCCCCCCGCTAATCCGTTGTACGTTCCGAATGTCGGACACCGTCGCAATGTCGTATACTGTGTGGCACCGATCAACAGCCCTTTGGATTGAAATCCGATGCTTCAGCGCTCGACACTCCATTGGTCGTTTCGGGAGTGCAAAACCACGACAGGTCCCCCACCGTCTTATAGGACACGTCACCCTTTTTCATTCAAACGCTTATACATAGTGTGGTCTGGTTCACAACAAGGACCTTTAAAATAAAAAACGCCTCCATATCTAGTTACTTACGTTTAAGTGCATGATTGATATCGGATGTCGAAGTCATCGAATATCTGTCACTGCCCGCACGACCACCAGTCGGTTTCCCCATCGACCGGACGTGTGCCACCTCTCGTCTAGTGTCGAGTCATGCGACTGCAAACCATTCTTTCAGCGACGTTCCCGCTCGAATTAGCTTCGTAGCGATATGGGTGGAATCGAGCCCACCCTCCTTATCGCCATGATCACCACCTTCGTCGCCGGCAACCTGACGTGTTTGGCACCAGGAGAAGTCGCCCACGTGCCAGAATGCACAGGGAAGGAGAAGAATATTCCGTACCCGAAGGAGAGGAGACAAACAGCCATCTATCCGAGGTAATCAATATTTCGCGGTGTGACGACGACGAGAAGACTGGGAAGACCGAGGACGAATGCCAACAAGATGAGCGGAATGGTCGTATTGGGTCCGCCGGGAACGATAGAGGAGATGATAAGGTAGAGCATGAAATTTATATCAGCCGGTAAAACCAGAGTACGGATGTTATCGAACTCTATGCACGCACCATCAGAGTCTTTGCGAGTGCCGCAGACCAGCAGCCATGTTGATCAAAACTCCGCGCTCTATGAGACGCCCCCATTCCGACGAGGGGGGGCGAGGTACGGGTGTGATCACCGAGAACGCATCCGAACGTAAGCAAGACCTCTCCGCATCAATTCATGCACCACAAAAGGGTATCCAATCCGGAGATAAAACCCCCGTTTCTCAGTCGCGAGATGGAAGCAACCATGGCCATCGTCGATCTGTCACGAGCCCGGTCGTGGTACCCGAGAGGAAACCCGTAACGAAGCTATGTCGAGCCAACTGGACAGCGACGCCAGAAGTGGTAGACGCGTTCCGTATGTTCAAACAAACGGCTGGCGAGAATACGATACAAAGGATTTCGTCCATCATCGAGTGTACGAACAGAGGACCGTTGCTTGAGGTAGTTGGTCAGAAAGGAATCCCAACGAGTTCGTTGAACAGTGCCTCTGCCACCGCCAACATTCAGAGTCGCTGGATGCAGGGAAATGGTTTTCTGCTCGTTCGGGACCTCGCATCGTCCGATCTTGCAGATTTCAACCTACGTGCTTGGTAAGTGTACCTTTGTTTCGTCGAATGGAGCTGACAATGACATATTCAGCACGAACATGAGAACATCGAAGATGCATGGTATGAATGCAACACTCGTGCAACAAGTTCTATGCCCTGGAGTGCTTGATATACCTCCGTACCCGTTGCAGCACGAAAAATTCCTTGTACAGTTCGGGTCAACACCGATTTTAGCTCGATGGACGCAGGGTCGCCAGGAATCCAACGTCAACAAAGGTGCGTAAGTGGCAGTAATTGACGAGGTCGTATCGACTCTGAACTCCGTCGACTTCACGCGTCCTGGTGCGGCGCAACGCAGGAATAGAGCGACCGCTTGGTTGTCAACGCTGGATGGTTTACCAGGGTTGAGGGAGGTAGACATCCTTTAGAAATGGACCAAAACATTGCTATTTCTCGGTGATTTTGATTTGCATACGGTCGAATTTGTTTTCGCCATCACATTTTTTATTCTCGCTCATATCCGAGTCGGTCGCCAGCTTGAAAGCCTTTCGTCACTTTGGCTTTCCGTATGGTTGCGGGGGCTTGAGCTTCAGGGCCAACGACCTCTTCATGTCCGTGTTTGCATTGTCCGGACGTCGTTCTCGAGGGTTAAAAAGTGGTACGAAAGTATGAAGCAGTCGATACGAGCACTAGGACTTGCTACCGACGAAGGAAGGGGTGTTAAAAGGGGTCACATACCTAATATAGCATTTTCAGACTCCGCCTTTGCTCATCGAAAGGTGAGTGCTCTGGACTGAGTTCATCGTCCCGCTCGACGTCAAGACCCGTTCCAAGGCACCTCTCCCCGTCCAAATCTACTGTGAGTGCCGCTCCAATCCCCTTCTAACCCTTCCTGGAGAACCTATGCGTGATGGAACCGTTCCCGGGTGGTGGATGGCCAGGCGCGAACACGGATGATCATGCTGATAGTCGCTTCCTCCCCTAGTTCAGAGTCAGTGCGAACCAGGTTCTCGCAGTACGTCGTCTGTCCGTTTTCATGGCGCGCTTGCTTGTGTTGACGACGATCCGGACTGGCAGCGCTCGACACAAGAACTCGTTTCGCCCAGCATGCTTATTTCCAAGAAGAACAGGCGTATCATTTACGAAAACCTCTTCAAGGGTTCGTGTTCCCTCCCCATCCACCTCTGCAAGACTCCTAGCGCTAATTTGATCATCGTCTTGCCGTACACTGCACACCTCCATGACACGAAACGAATGGGATACAGAGGGTGTTCTCGTCGCCAGGAAAGACTACAACGCACCCAAACATGAAGACCTCGACGTGCCCAACCTCGAGGTCATCAAGGCGATGCAGAGCCTGACCTCGAAAGGCCTCGTCAAGACCCAGTTCTCGTGGCAGTGGTACTACTACGTGCTCACGGCCGAGGGCGTGGATTACCTCCGGGAGTGGTCTGTCGTCATTCTGGATTGGGGAGCGTTCGTGCGTGGTGCTCATGTGGTTCTTTTTTTTCTCCTAGGCTCCACCTCCCTACCGAGATCGTCCCTACGACACACAAGCGTGCGGCTCGTCTCCCACGCCCAGCTACCGTTCGCCCCGGCGCTGGCGAGGGCGGCGCCCCACGTCCAGCCCGCGGCGACCAGGAAGGCTACCGGAGAAAGGAGGGTGGTGCACCTGGCGACTACAGGCCGTCCTTTGCTGGTGTCGGTCGGGGTGGACCTTGAGTGCATATTGTACACTAACCGTCACGACTGATCTCACACCATGGATGGATGGCGCCCGCAGTGTCTTTGTCTCCCATCCCCTCTGAAAAACGTCTGTATGAGCATGTTGCATGTCTAGTCTATGCATATATGCTATCAATTTCGCTCCATCTGCACACGCCCTAGTCTGTACATGATGAACTCTGGTTGTACATCACCATGTACAGAAATACTCGACAACGTTGCGGATAGCTCCCTTTCCTCGTTCTGCTTGGAACGACTCTTGGCGCGCCTCGATAACTTGTTTTGAAAACGAACTAAGGGGGGGCACGTGAGCTCCAAACTCATAGTCAGAGACGTGCCATAATACAAACCTGGTTTTGCTGCAGTCTGTGGAACCACTGACGAACATCCTCGCTTGCACGACCACCAACTTGTCTAGAATCCCAGACACCCCGGAATCACCCAACAATGCTTCGTCTACGTCGAACCTGCCTTCGACGTACGGATAACGACCTAGCTGTTCCGAAAGGTCCGTGAGCTTCCATCCCTCCAGGTCTCCCCCGGGGCGGAACGCCTGAACGAGCGTCACGATCGCGTCGTCGTGTTCGGACGAGAGAGCCTTGAACGTGCTCGATTTTCTCAGAGGGCCATAGTCCTGTAGGGCGCTTCCATTTATCTCGCTTCCTATGCCATTCAACATCTGGTTGTTGTCGTCGCCCACAGGAACACGCACGTCATCTATGAATGTGCTGAGAACACGGGGATGGTCTGTTGCAAGCCACACGTGCCGCACGTTCTTCCCCGCGCCTTCGTTCTGGAGAAGTCCACGGAGGGTACTGGCCAGTGAGGCTGCGCACCATGCGAGATGCTGCACGGGCACGTTTTCCATTCTCCAGTGCACGCCAAGAAAGGAACCGAGATTGTCGGAGAGGCGATCCGCAAAATCGTAGAGCTCGAGCGCGTAGTGTAGACTGAAATCCGGCTGCACGGATGGAGCAAAAAGTGGATGACGGAGGTCATAATCGAGGACGAGGACATCGATATCTGCCAGGGACAGGTACGAGGAATTGGTGTATTGAGATGCGTATTCGTATCCAGGTCCAGTCATCATATCGACATCAGCCTGGTCCTTATCCATATCTAGACTGTCTGACAAAAGTTGCACGAGACGAATTGAAGCATCCGACTCCATCTTGAGCGATCCCGAGTCAAAGGAGATAGACAGTGCCGTCTCTGGTAGGGAGGGACGTAGTCGAGCGAGTTTGGATTCGAGACAGGACACAACCTTTGGATCAACCTCTGCCCTTTCCACAATGAACGGATTATCGTCCGATTCAGTTTGAGTTCCCAGCACGTCACGATGACCCTGAGGTATGGATTCCATAGATACGATAAAGATGCTCGGTGACGCCGGTCTCTCGTCGACCCACTTCGCAAACTGTTCGAGATCCATGGCCAACCAGAGATCGGGAGACTCGCCTCTGTGCGCAAACTCGGCCGTGTCGTAATACGCACCAAATGACCACTTGGAACACGCGCTCATTCGGCCTTTGCCTACATTGGGCAGTACGATCGTTCGATTGAGTCGTCGAGCGAGCGTCAAGAGCTGCGTGAAGTGGACTCGGGCCTTGGATTCTTGTTCTCCTACCCGAACGGGGAGGAGGAAGCGGCATGCACCGTTGCAATAAGCGGAATCGAATAACGACAGCTTCATGTTGTCGTTCTTGTGGATGCGGTCATCGACTTTTTCTGCGTGGGCATCGGTATCATGTTCCCCCGGAACGCGAGTGATGGGAGGCGGCCACGCGTCGCGCGTCGTGCGACCTGGTTTACTTGAAGACACAGCTACCCGGTCGTCGAGTAGCTTGAATTCCTCGCCCGAGATCGAAACTGGTCCGTCCTGGAAGACTGCGGGCGAATGCCGTGTCGAAGTTGCTTCCGGGTTGCCACTCGACAGTGATACCGCCATCACAGTCTGGTTCAAGATCGGTTTTGGCACAGATGCGAACGAGGATCGTTCCAATTCCCATAGAATGATGCAGAGCATGATGATGACTACGATGAGCGCTACGAGCATTGCCCCGCGTAGCGCGTCGGGTTGGGCCGCTTGGCGATGTCGAACACAGTCTGAGCTTGTCCTAGTATCTCCCTCATCACCAGGAACATCAATGGAGGTGCTGGTTTCGGGAAGCTGATATAATGACCTGGTCGAAGACGGTGGTCGTTTGAACCGCTTCACCCGCCTTGTCGGTTTGTGCATAGGTGGTGCTGTTAGTCGCAAGGGTTCTATGCAAGGTGGCAAACGCTGTGCCAAAGTTTTTCTGTGGTGGCGCGCGAGTGTTGGCGTTGGCCGCGAGTGCGGGACGTCTCGTACTATTGAGCACGTTCAACGTCGCATGTACACACTCCTTCCGACGAGCTCCTCAAACCAATAGCATCAACTTACATAAGAGACGAGCAAAGGTAGACTGTTGTACCGGGGGTGAGACCTTAAGAACCTTGGCAGTGTGCCCCTGCAGCTGCACCTGTATACCTCGCCAAATGCGTCGCCAGCAATGTGAATGGCGGAGTCTCGAACGATTTGGTCTGTGAGGTCGACCAGCAGACAGTCCTGAGATCTAGGCGATGTCAATCACTCAGCTCGATTAGCCTTGTCTAACAATCTGATGTGACGAGTGAAACTCAGCCCCACAGCGATAAGTATTATTTCGGTGCGTTACTAAGTTATGGAGCGCTCCGCTTGGATTGAGCTCAGTCGGTGAACTTCACAGGACCTTGAAAATAAGGTTCAATAGGTTAGGTTACAGTCACCGCTATCTACAGCTTAGTCCTGGAAAGTGGAAACGACTCGCGTTAGGGGCTGTTTAACAGTTTATAAGGGGGCGAAGGGTAGTAATAAAAAAAATTGCAATTCGAGTGCCCCCCGCCTGTATGCACCGTGGGGAACGACATTATGGTCTAATGAGAAAAATGTCTGCATCACCACTACAACATCGCGTGCTGTTGGCCGTCGCTTAGGGCCCGACCAACACCTAATCATCAATGCCCAATGTTGATCTTCCACCGCTGCACGAGTTGGACGACCGGGCGGTGTGTGTGCAGTGAGCTTCAGAGCGATGACCTCGAAATCAGTCTTTCCCTTCCATGGGATGTCTCCAGACAACACCTGCGGTGAACATTCAGTCATCGCCAAGACACCAGGGCGAATGAATATATGTCCCCCGATGGGTCGGGTTTGCAGCCAGATAGCCGCTCAGGTGGGAGCGATCCAAGGGAGTGGAAGGCGGAGGAGTGGAAGGCGGAGCGCAGCGGCAAACGTTTCCAGAGGTGTCGCACGAGATCCTTGACTCGATACAGTGGTAGCTGGGCGATAACGGCGACGTTGGGAGAGTGTGGACGGCGTCCACGAGATTGACGATAGTGAGGGAGAGAGGGAAGGGGCGTGGGAAGCAGTCTGAGGGCGGGATCCGTGGTAAAGAGACTTAGCCGCGTCGGGGAGAGAGGGAAGGGGCGTGGGAAGCAGTCTGAGGGCGGGACCCGTGGTAAAGAGACTTAGCCGCGTCGGGGAGAGAGGGAAGGGGCGTGGGAAGCAGTCTGAGGGCGGGATCTGTGGTAAAGAGACTCGGCCACGTCGGGATACTGCAGTGGCTGCCGTATTGCCGCCGGGTGTGCCGTGTCCCACGAGGTTCACAGGTAGTGCTTACATTTACCCTGTTAATACTGGATTTGGGGTATGGTTTAAAGCCGGTGTTGGGAAATCTGCATTTGGAAGCCTAACTATAAGCGACAATCCAGCCGTAGACCAAGCCTAGCTAGGCTTACTAATCGGGCATAGCAGGTGCGTGTTTTTGCTTCGTGACTGGCGTCACAAAGAGGTGACCAGACCCACTGACCAATCCGTACTAATGGGGCAACCCGTCGATATCAGTTCTACCTTTCTTTTCCCTAAGGCGCTTGTACTTCGCTCCCCCACGCTCCTCTCTGCAGAACCAGTCCCCTTCAGGAGCCCGACACGTCCAGAATGGAACTCTTAGAAAGAATGAGCCTCCCATGTGTGCTGGTTGATGTGAGACAGGACTCACTCCTGAACCAGGACAACAGTAAGATGGGGAGGAATGGTATTGGGACTTGATGGGTCAACGTTGACAAAGGTGTCGCATGGAGGGATGGACCAAGGACTCGCCAGGCTCGGAAGCGAGCCCAGTCAAGATGATTGGGGGGGGGTTGATAAATGCAGCTAGCGAGTCGATCATACTGGTGCCAGATGAATGGCGATGGCGGTTGCCAAGCACTGACAGCATTTAGTGCTCCCAACTCCTTGTCGACCGTGTCGTCATACAGTTCTGGGAGGTCAGACCCTCAGGAATTGGCGGGCCAAGGGGATGCGGATTTTCAGATGCGGCCGTAGAAGACTGACCGAGACTGTGGGCGCATTGTCTGTAGGTTCATCATGTTGCGTGTTGCCACTTGCATTTATTGTTGTCCCGATGTCATGTCGTGCCTCACAACTGAGCAACAAATGAATAAGTTGAACTACAAATGACTAGGCTAGGAACTGATACAGACCGAAATGTAACACGTGAGCTGCGCTTCGCATCCCAGATTGCTTCATTTTGGATGGATAATTGCAATGTTTTTCGTTGAATCTAGCTTTGACTTCTTCCTGACCCTTGTCGTCCATCTCCCCGAGGTGCTTGTAGCGATCGGGGTTTGCTGTAACATGGTCGACGTCTAGCCAAGTACCACGGCCGTATTTCCCAGCTTGGTAGAGGTTTAAACATTGGGAATTCATCATGTCGGACTTCGTACCTCCTTTGGCGAGTCGAAATTCGCATCTCCCTATGTTCAAACAGAAACCGCATATGCTGTCGACACCTTGAAGATCGTCATCAAAGAGCATCTGACCTGCTATCTGCTCTCACAACATCGGATCAAGTGATCGATTGACATCCATCGTTTTGATCGCGTGCAATGGGACTTGTGATGGTGGTCTCTCGTTCTTCTCCGTCAACTTCACATACGACTCCGAAGCGTGCAGTATCTGAGCAAAAAGAAGGTAAGGTATCGGATGGTATGTGAGCCAATAAATCATACCTCCAGGAGTACGAGGTAAGCCGATCGGCGATAGATGTACAACTTGCTGCGTTCGGTATTCGTCCTATGAGACATACTTGCCAGATGAACTTGCCAGACGGCCTCTCCTCCGAGGCCAATAACCTTGAGGCAGACTGCCGCAGGTGTCACAACGCCGATCTGCATTTAGAACCTAAGACAAGGACTAGTCGAAGTCCCGAAGAATCATTCAGCCAACAAATTCGTATGCTGGCAGTGCCTCATACCTGTCGATATCTCTTTTCTCTTTTGCCATTAGAATTGCGAGTTGGTTGGATTGTCGAACAACGTCCAAGAGGACTCATCAATGGGCCACCAGGGGAGATCTTTCGACCACAAACAACAAGGAATTTCGATAGAAATGATATGTATCTCGCATATCTATATAGTTTTATTTTTTGACGAATCGCCACTGCATCATGTCTCGGAGTTCTCCGTGCTCAGTCACACGCCACCCTGTGTAATACCACCAGCTCAAGTCCAATGGTAGACATTTTGAATTTGCTCCAGTAAATCAGCCTGCAGGTAAGCATTCACAACTTCAGGATGTTCGAAAGAATCTATCCTGACGTCGTGTCCAATTAGTGTCTTGTTCTAGGGAGACTAGTTTATATGAGTCTTCGCCCTCGCTGAATCGTTTTCTCTCCGTCCCGCGACATGCGGCACAGATGACCACGAGAGCCCCGGGCGGACTAGCTGAAACGCTTCGATGAGCGTCGGTTAAAAGCACAGACCTCTCATTGAGTCCCATGTGACCCTTGAAGATCTCCGCCATCTTCGTGATCCTCGTACTGCTAGCGATGTTCAATGTCCCTTCTCTTCCAGAACATTCTGAACCGTACGTGTCATGGTCACGTTCCTCCTATGATGCACCCATGCAGACTCTGCCACCTATTGGGGCTAGTGGCGCCAGACCACAATGGGTCAATTGACCGATGTGACGCAGCGGAGACTTTTTTTCAGGACAGGTGAATGGCGTTCATGGTTTGGTGCTGGGTTTGCCAAGGCCCGAGAAGTCGTAAGACTGGTCAGCCGACGTGGAGTCGGATGTTGTGGTTGTACGGTGGTCCGCAGTGAATGCGTTTCAGAATGTTCTAAGTAATTTCGGTGGATTGGCGAGGGATCAATCCGGCAGGTGTATCTCCCCAAAGAAGTGAGTGCGGTTTCAACCGAGCGTCCAAGTAAAATTGGCTTCTCACAGGTCATGTAGCGTGATAGTCAAGAATGTCGTAGGCATGGACTGGAATCGCGTTCGAAAGTTGAACTGACTGAGGGCAAAATATTCTAGCCGCCTAGCGATCATGCATTCAAGCAGGCGCACTTATATGTTGGCACTAGCCTCTTCATAACAAGACCCACCACATTCCCAGGCGTGTTGAGCTGAAACGCAATGTTGGCGCATCACCCATATGCATTCCCGCATAGTAAAAGTGGTGAGCTGGCAATCGCTGTCAAGTGTCAGTTGCATGTTACGCGTTCGGCTGGTTCCTAATATAATAGCGCATGCCTGGGACGAGCTGGATATCGCCCCAACAACCTGGGTGATGTCCGGACCCACTGCCAGCATTCAGATCGAGCTGGGATCAACACTTGGGGCGCTCCTTATTGGCTTGGTGTTGGGGGCTATGTAAGTTTCGTTTCTGTTCGTGCGGCCGATGTAGAAAACGATGGGACTGGTTTACACACACGTGCGCTGTCAGGTTCCTAGGGATCACCGTTTTGCAAGCTGTCTCCTATGTGCGTATTACAATAACAATTATATTCTTCCGAGCTTTTCTCAGTCACCATCGATCTTGAAACAGTACAACACATACCCCAAAGATTCCATATTTCTGAAATCGTTGGTGAGCCGATTTGCCCACGTACATGTACCTATGTCATGCCCATGTTTCCCATTCGAACTGTCAGGTTGGCGTGCTATGGAAAGTCTGCTTCACGTATGATGTGAACGTTGGCACTGAACGCCGCATTGATATTGCAGTGCACTGGATGCACTCTCCCTCATTTTCTGGACCTATGCAGCCCACTGGCATCTCATCCTTAACTTCGGCAATCTTAGGGCTACCAGAACTGTGGAATGGTAATCCACTAAGTGGGCTTGTGCTCGAACTACTGAAACTGACAAACTGCCACTTTGCAGGAGTGAAGTGGTTGGACAGCTCTGCTAATCGTGGCATGCATTTATCTCACCCTCGTTTCTCAGGCTGAGCCACCGATCACTGGAATCATCGCGTTGATAGTGCACTTGTGAGCTTTGGAGCAATTCCCGTACATTCACTTTTGACCCCGTTGACCACTATCGAAGGTTTCTAGCGTGGCGTATTCAGATATGTATGTCCGTGATTGATGCAGAGTAGAACACCCATGCTGATGGATGTAGTCGACCGGAGATGGAGGGTCTTCGCCATTGTGCTCGTAAGCCATTGTCGCCTAGTCTGGCAATCCAGTTTACTAACATTCCCCAGGTGGTGGCATCCTGTATTTCTGTTTGTGAGCAACGCACGTTTGATAGTTTATAGGCCTGATCTAATGCGATTGCGCATGTTAGTGGGTCCGATAGGTGAGCACTTGGGAGTATTGTTCGTTCCGTAACCAATGGCGCATTTTTCAGCTGTGACCGTGATATTGTGTGCCTCCAATCATTGTATGTGCATCTGACATGACTCACAGGTGCTGGCTTGGACAGAGTCATTGTTATGCAGAAGGGATTGTCGATGTCTATTGTAACTAATTCGGCTCCGGTACGTTGTCATCTACTCGCCGGTGACTGTGATTAGCTTCGCTCACCGGCGTATCCCAACGGGATACCCACACGCGCAGTGGTGCGCTATCATAGGTGATGTCTGCTCTCTTGTGGTGGACACCACTGTCGCTGGTTCCATGGTTTATTTACTGCACCGCAGCCGTGGTGAATTTACCGAGTACGATGCACCATGTCTGGGTTGGAAAGATTTTGTTGCTGAAGGCCCTGTGATCGCGCCAGAACCAATCGCATTCTCAACTCGCTTACGTCGTATATCGTCGCCTGCGGTTTGATCACGACGTGAGTGTTCACGGCAATATGAAATGAGATGAACGGCATCCAAGTTGACATGGCCGTTGTTTTCAGGATTCCACGTCTGCTTGTGTTGGTTCTCGTACGAGTCTGCTCTCTCTCGGAGTAAAGGAGGTTATGTGATCATAGGCCTTTCTCTTTCTCCTCTTTAGGCCCTCGTATACCCATCCACGCTGTACTTCCTCATTCCCTACATTTCTACATCCAAAGGTGCGTGGCAAATTAGTTTGGACGACGCCGGCCTTGAACTCGCACTCCACAGCATATACCAATGTCCTTTTGGCCACGTGAGTTGCTCGAGCGTGCGTTGACGAACGATGGTGCTGACAGTCATGATGTGTACGCGACAGGCTCAATTCGCGGGTGAGGTTCCGCGAGAGGTCCTCACGCGATACAGGGACAACGCTGGAATGGCAAGATAGGACGACCGAACGGTTGGAGGGGATTGACACAGTGGGGTGTTCCAGCTTGGACATGTCGACGAACTCGGACGCCAAGGCGTGCGGTTCTGGCGTTTCGGGGGATGTTTGATTATGATCGGGAACGTTTCATGTCCCCCCCCTCTTCCAAAATGTTCTTCGTCCGTTGTACCCTCGCTCCAACGACATGCACCATGCCGTTGACCGCATGGGTGGGGCAATTTCGAAAAGGGTGAACGTGAGATCCGAGCAGTAGTGCATCCAATGATGTAGAGCACAAGTAGCTACCACGGTTGGACACGACAGGCATAACACAAACATTTCTCCTCACTCCACGAGTACACGCGAACCCGCCTACTACTGGAACGTCTGGTCTGAGACTACGGTCTGTCTATCTCAAGACAAAGACTGGAAGCTATATGGGCTTAGGCTTGGCCGGGCCTGGGCCTGTCGCATGTCACATGTCACGGGTGCTACTTGAGCCGAGGATGTTGGCTGAAGACACTATCTGTGCCATACGACTTACTACCACCCGGGCCATTGAGAACACCCGACGAACCAGTGCAACGATCACATAAAAACCCCAAGCACCCTGCTCGAGGGGGCACTCGAGCCGAGACGTCGGAGCTACCAGCAGCGCGATGGACGCGTTGAGAGGTTATGAGAGAGCGCAACGACATCAGGAACGGGCAGGATACTCTACACTGTGAACACATTCAAGTTGGAACCCATCCGCGGCAGCTCAGTGGGGAAGAAGGCTTAGCACATATGGTGCGGGAGGGGCGGCAGCAGCAGACAGTGAGCCGCGATGTTCCATATTCGAGTGCAGCCCTTGTCAATGCACTAGTGCTCACTCATAAATTCCTTTTCGTTTTGTCTTTCGTTCTTTTGATTGGATGCCCTTCTGTCTGAGGGAAATTATTGGACGGTGATTTACCTGATCAGTGTAGTTTTTCTTCCGTGACTACTCGCTGAGTAGAGTCAGTATGCTAGCTGCATACTTTACAGATACCCGAGTCTGAAGATCCTTGATGGCAACACGACACGACACGCCCAAGAGCGGTCACTGGGAATTTGTAGTTTCAAGCCTACGCCGAGGTTTCCCTGCTCGACGTTCGATTCCCCCGTCTCTCCTCCGAGATCCGTGCACCATCGTGGTCTGGTGACCAGCCTGTCTAAAAGAGGTTGTGCACGGCAAATTGTCGACAGACAGCTGGTCACCAGACTAGCATCATCGGATCCCAGCGCCTGGTGCGTCCTCGGACATTTGAGAAGCGCTGTGGCTAATAAAGATACACGCTAGTAACGAATCCTGGAGTCGCGAGTGGCGCGCCAGGGCCGATTCATAAGCTCTGGTAAAGCTCTCCGAGATCTTGGTGATATCAGAAGCGCTGCGCCCCCGCGGGCAGGTGAGACCGCCCCGACTCCCTCCCCTTTTTATACGCCTTCCTCACCCTCTCCCGTATCCAGCAGCCCCTGTTACCCCGCCCCGTATCTGATCGCACATGGTCCTTGGATGGATGAGTCTAAGGTGGACCGTCTCACAGAGATCGCTCACCGTGATCCTGCTGAGCTCGGTGCTCGCCCTTTCCCTCCATGCCCTCTTGGCGCCGCACCCCTTGCCATCCAGTCCCGCGCACGTCCAGCTCGTGTTCGACGCGCCCGTTGAGATAAATCTCGACACGGATCCCGATATAGACTCGGCGAGTGGTCCGGTTGTCCCAGGGGAGCTTGTCGACTTGGGTCCCGAGTTGGTACAAGCGTCAGAAATAGCGCCAGAACGAGAGCATACAGAGCCCCAGAGCCGACCCCTCGAAAAGCATACCCTCACCCCCGACGGACTCCTCGTGGTCAATCCCAACGGTCCCCATCCCATATTCCAACTCATCCGCGACGCCGAGGCCGCATGGGAAGCGAAGCGCGCACGGGCGAGCAAAACGTTCCACGAGGCCGTCGCAGAGTACAAACGACGTTATCGACGAGCACCGCCCCTCGGTTTCGATAAATGGTGTGTCTGTCCCGACTGGCTGGTGTGTCGCGTGTGAAGAGACGGATATAATTACTGTCTAGGTGGGACTATGTCGTCAAATATGACGTCCAGCTACCTGACGAGTATGACGAGATATTCGAAGACATTGAACCTTTTTGGGGGATCGATCCAGCCGAGTTGGCGTTCACGCAGAATGAGCTCGAGATACTTGAAGGACTCGTGACCGTCCAGAAGACAGACACGCATCCTCGACTCGAGGATGTGCGTTCAACCCTCCCGCAAGGCAGACAAGAATTGCAACACTCGGTCGACAACATTCTCGAATTCGTCCGCGAGGTGGAGCAAGATTTACCTCCGATGCGCATCACGTTCTCTCTGTTTGATAATCCCTCTATGCTATCAGACTGGCGGATGAAGACCATGGCGCTCGAGGCAGCAGCCAACGGGACGAGTTTGTCCATCCGTCTGTTGTGCTTTGAACACTTTTTTGACGTGCAATAATCACTTGCAGCACTCACACGCGCCGACATGCCTCCAGTCAC